>OZ025295.1:122856325-123103825 GCA_964019185.1 Maratus speculifer | reverse complement strand
TTTATTTTTTATAGAACTGAAATTAAAAACTAAATATTCGAAATTGTGGAAATAAAATCTGGAATCTGGATAATGGAAAAACATTCGACTTTTAATTTTAATATATTTTAATAAAAGTAATAATAAAATATTAATAAAACAACTTTAATTTTAACATATTTTAGTAAAAGTTATAATAAAATATTAATAAAACAACTTTAATTTTAACATATTTTAATATTACTTTAAGAATATGCTTTCAAAAATAAATAAGTAAATAAATATGAATAATATTACAATAAACTTAAAATCTCCTTAAAATGAAAAAAAAAAAAAAAATAATGCATTCAACTCTTAATACATGTAATATTTTAAAGTCTAAAATTTATTTTGTGTAGAACTGAAATTAAAAACTAAATATTCGAAATTATATGGAAATAAAATCTGGAATCTGGATAATGGAAAAACGTTCGACTTTTAATTTTAATATATTTTAATAAAAGTAATAATAAAATATTAATAAAATAACTTTAATTTTAACATATTTTAATATTACTTTAAGAATATCCTTTCAAAAATAAATAAGTAAATAAATATGAATAATATTACAATAAACTTTTAAAAATCTCCTTAAAAAAAGAAAAAAAAACTTTTTAATGCATTTAACTCTTAATACATGTAATATTTTAAAGGCTAAAATTTGTTTTGTATAGAACTGAAATTAAAAACTAAATATTCGAAATTATGGAAATAAAATCTGTTAAACATTTAGAACTCATATAGAAAATAATTCTCAATAAAAATTAATGCCGCGTTCAACATAAGGCCTTTGCTATATAAAATCATTCGAAATAAGTAAAGATATTTGCAAGCACTGTATGCGTAACTATGGCGTAATGGTATTACACTACTACAAGCTGCCATGGGACAGGTCCTTGGTTCGATCCCCATCGAGGGTAAGTGACATTTATTCAAAGTTGTTTAAATTAAATGTATGTGTTCTAATCTGATGTGTCCTTGTCTAAAGAATAAAAAAGCCAGTTTGTCCTTGAAAATTCTTTTTTGGCTTTCAAGCGAAAATTTTTATATAAAAAAATATGAAAACGGAAACATTTTGTAAAAAAACGGAAATATTGCTGGAAAAAACGGAAAAAATTTTCCGTTAAATAACGGAAATAGTACTGGCGTCTAGATTACCAGAACTATTTCCGTTATTTAACGTGAAAATTTTTTACAGTGATGGTATTACGGTGGCCCCTAACGACTAGTTTTTAAGTTTAAAATTAATTTTTAAACTTCAGTTGTATAAGCAAGAAGTATGAATTGTAGGAGAAAACTATTCTATTTTTACGTGCAAAACAAGTTTTCCAACTTCCCACATGCATGTATTTGATTGATACTGTCAAATAAATAGACACATCTTTTCTTATTCCGTAGCTAATTCTCCATATTGGATTGTATTTATGTCATAAAAAGATGACGTAGTAATTAATCAGTCTTTACTTCTAATTTTTAAATTTAAATATATTTTTATTTTGTCTTAGATTTATACGATGAATAAATAAACTTTGTTAGCTTTTAAAACTAATTTCCTTGCACAAAATATATAATGTGAACTTTAAAATGTTCAGGTTTACTTAAAAGGCGATTAAAATAATCAACTAAAGATGTTAATAGTTAATTTTATTTAAAAATACCTTAGTACTTTCAAGCCTTTAATCAGGCTCTTCCTCAGAGAATTTCGTTCCGTCATACATTTTTATATTTATTTAATTTCCTTGCTTCGATTAAATTTCATGTAAAATTCTGTATTATTTGAACAATTTTTCTTTCCCATTTTTAAGTTTAAAGTCAATTTTTCTGTTTCACTTGTATGAGCGAGATGTGTGAATTGTACAAAAAAAGCGAAAACTTTCTTTGTCTGTAACACAACTTTTCCAGTTTCCTACGTGCATCTGTTTGATTCAAAGTGACAGAGTATAAACAAGTATTTTTTCACGTTTGGAAGCATTTTTTTTGTTAGAACTACATATATATTTTGCAAGAGATATTTTATTAATTAATTTTTTTAATTAAAAATTAGCTATTCTGTTTCCCTTGTAAAACCAAGGAAGACTAATTGTATAAAAAAGCTTGCCTTTCTTTGCTGGTAAAACAAGTTTACGAATGTCATAAAGGCATGAAAGTATCTAGCAAATAGATAAAATTTTCTACAGTTTTAGAACTAATGCACTTGCTTCGATCACATTTATATCTTACGGATAGTAAATAAATCAATATATGAGCCATTGATTTCGAAGGTGGATAAAGTCCATTTTATGTTATTGCTTGATATTTAATGGTTTGCTTTTGAACGGGTTTAAAAAATATCCGTAAGCAGTAACAGATTTATTTATATTTTTTGCGGTTGTAGTTTAAGTAAGTTTAATACAGAAGAATGGTTGTACAAGTTATCCGGGGGGGGGGGGGGAATCATGTCTCTGGTACAAGCCAATGGATTTTTCTCACTTGCAAAAGCAATTATGTATTAAGATGCAAAACTGCCTTTGTAAAGATCAATCTTGGCTATCCAATGCATGCAATTCATTTAAAAATATCGAAACGCAAACAAGATATCTCAAAAATTTCCTCCAATCAGATTAACATTAACGAACTGGTGTTTTTGCTTCACTGAAGTAGCCTCTTAATGTTTAGAGTGAAACTATGATCATTTCTGTATGAATGTTTGACAGAATAACACTTTATAAAACTTTTGGAAAACGGGCCATAATCTTTCTCGAACGTGATGTTTTCCTTCTGTTTTATTTTGTAACTAAGAAGGTTAAAAAAAGTACACATAATGAAAGATTTTATAAATGACTCTCTGTGAAAGCAGAAACAATGCTCTGTTTTTATTGAAAAATGTTATCCAATAAGTGAAATTATCTTTCTTAGCCACGTCTTAATAGTTTTATTAATCGATATCTAAAGTTTTATAAATTTAAACTATGAAAGGTTGATTTTATCATCGAACACAACTAATTTTGTGACTCTTATTTCATTTTTTTAAACATTAATTTTTTTGTAGAACAGGTATACACATTAAATACTACGAGCTTTTAAAAAAATCTCGTTTTTCATAGCAATTTATCAAAGTAAAAAAAGAGGGAAAAAAGTCTCAATCAGTTATTAAAAATCTTCAGAAAAAAATATCACTGCCTGTACAGGGGAATAGAAAAAGCTATTAATGTTTTGGCTGCGAAACTCATCAAGTATTTCCATTAAATCTTTCGGGGATTACAGAAACAAGATGACATGCCCGTTGAAATACAGATGTAGATACTTACTGGTTATGAGTTAGGGGGGAAAGACTATGTCTGCCCTTGATCTAAGGATTTGTTATTGCAGAATTAATGATGTAGGGACTCTTTGAAAAATATTGCGATTACCTGAGCTAGAAAAGGATAAGTCAAAAAATATTTTTTTCCTTTGATATATCCTCAAGGGTTGATGTAAGTGAACGGCAGCGTAAAGAAGTGCTCAGATTTATTCTAGGTAATTTATGGTTTGATTAAGAAGCCTTGAATCAAGGTATTTGATTAAGTCGAAGTAGCAAACTAAACACTCAAAAAATCATTTATGAAACGTTAAAAATTTTCATGTAATTAAGTGCTAAATTTGAAATTTCTTTTCATCAAATAGACTGAACGTATAAGCTAATTTGAGAAAACGTAATTTTTTTCGATCCACATTTTTGCAAAAGATTTTGGAGGAGTAAAGTGTTATCGATGACATTTATTAGAAATATACACAAATTCATCTTTTCTCACTAAGCTTTTAATTTTCAGTCACATTAAAAAGCTAAATCCTTACTTCAAATAATTTCAAGTACTTAAAAGGCTGTTCTAATTATTTGTTGAAAATATGTTATAATTTACACAGATAACTTTCTTCTTGAGGATATTATAGCTTTCTTCTTTTCTCTATTTAATTAGATAATTTGAAGAGGATTTCGCACTGTTATTTATTTATTTTTTTTTTTTTATCAATATCAAATATTTTTAGGTGGGTACTGAATTTCCAAAGAAAGATAAAGGATAAAAATATCAGCAGACAATATAAACCTCAACTATACAATGCAAAAAAAAAAAAAAAAAAAAAAGTTATTTAAAAATATCGAAACGCAAACAAGACGTTAGAAAATAAACTCCCATAGGTTTCGCTTTAGCTCGCAAGTGTTTTCACTAGCAGGGACAGTAGCCTTAAAGAAAGATAGATAGAAAAGATAAAGAACTAAAAGAACTAATAGATAGAGAAGTAAACTGTAGTAAATATATGTAATTTGTAGTTGAATGAAATTAATATCTAAATGAATCAGATAGCTTATTTAAAAAGATAATACGCGAAAATAAACAAATTAAATGAATCTTTTTACTAATAATCTTATTATAAATTGCCAATAATTAAGACTCCTTAAGAGGATACTTGACTCGCTGTAAAAGATCCGGATGATAATGTTAAGTCAGTAGGGGCGTTATTTCAAATATCTTGCTCAATTTTTAATATTTTGACATGATTTTTTAAGCTGAGGGCAATCTAAGAGAGGGTTAGTTTTTACTTTTTCGAGTTTGGTTATATTTTTTTAAATATTGTGATAGTTTCAATTTCAGAACCTGTTCTGAAACCGGTTTTATTTAAAGTGATTTAAAAAAAAATCTATTGGTTTGTTTGTTTGGTTTGCATTTATGTCGGGCAATTATCTACACGTGCTTACAAAAAAAAAAAAATAAATAAATAAAAAAAAAATAAAAAAAATCCGAAATATAAAATTGAAGACGCAAAAACTAGCCCGGGTGTAGATCGTCCTCAGCTATCCTATCAAAAAAAAAAAAAAAAAAAAAAAACATCAAGTGAAAATATTAAAATTTAAGCAAGATATTTCAAAACAACGTCCCCAGTATACATCAGATTTATTGCGGCTACGAAAGGTTGAATCATTTACTTTTAACATTCCATTAACTAAAGTCCCAAACTAAAATGTTAGTAGTGAAAAAATCAGTAAATCATAAATATATTTACATAAATGTTAGATGGAAACTCCTGTAAACGGATACACCTCCAAAAACGAAATCCAGAAGAAACATAGATTACGCTTTTCATATGAGTACATAATATTGATAGCTTTTTGCATTGCATTTCCCTGTTTAATTCAATGCCCATACAAGAAGAAGAAAAATGAAGAATAAGGTTATGTTTTCAAAGCACTTAATGGTCATCTGATGGAAGTCCGGGACAGATACGAGGATAAATAATATACAAATATGGTCGTAAGCAATATTTTATCTTGACAAAACAGAATACATCTAAAGTAAAATCTTTAAAAGGGGAACGACCATTCGAGAAAGCTGTTCATTTTTTAACAGTAACTGAAACGAAAACTTTTGACTATGTTTTAGACGTACTATCGTAGTACATTTATCTTACATGATTTTCAGACGCCGAAAAATTTTCACAAATAACTTAGTATTACTCATGTGCTTTTTTCTGCTATCAAGACCTTTTAATCTTAATAAGCCAAAATATAGAAATGAAATTGCACATTAAGGATATATTTATTGTTGCTGATAAGTGCTTAGAGACAGATTCCCTGGTTATAAAGACTTTGAATCAAAGAAAGATAAAGTCCAAAAGTGAAATATCATTTTAATGATTTATTTAAGTATTATTTCTTTGCTCTCTAGCGCTTACTTACAGAATTCAATTTAATGAAATGCCAGTAATACAGCTCATATTCAAAATATTAGAATAATTACCTTTTTTTTAGAAATTGAAAATATCGTTTGGTAATTTAATGTCTTTTAATGAAAATATGCAAACGATATTTTTATTAAGAACTTATTGTTGATTAAACTTACTTGTTATCTTAAATTTAATATCATTTTTGAAAAGATTAATTGCAAAAAAATTATTTTGAAAAGTCAAAATATTAGAATATTTATTCAAGTGGTTCAAAATATTAGAATATTTTACATTAATTCTCCTTTAATTATTACCAATTCTTAACTGGTGGCATCATTGATTAAATTCAGACTATTTTATTTAAAATCAGTATTCTTTTTTGCAGTTTGTTTCTTTTTCGTCTTAAAATGGGCCGTGTGAGTGATATTCCTGAATCTACTAAACTTCGTATGGTTGATTTGTATCGGCACGGTAAAAATCAATGTTTTATAGCGAATTATTTACATTGTTCGCAATCGAGCGTTAGTAAAATACTAACACAATATTCAAAAATTGGAAAATTTCAAAATAATCGCCGAAATGGTGGCCGAAAACCAAAAACATCTGCTAGAGATGACAGGAAACTGAAGCGTATAGTTAAGAAAAACCGTTTTAAAAGTGTGCGATTCTTGCACCGAAAATGGAAAGAAGAAGGAGTTGAAGTTTCTACATCGACAACATTAAGACGTCTCCATAAATTTAAATTTGAATCTCGTGTACCGAAAACAAAACCTCTCATGACTGCAAGACAAAAGCGTATAAGATTGAATATGTGTAAATCAAGACGTTTATGGAGCAATGAAGATTGGAAAAATATATTATTTAGTGATGAAAGTATGTTTTGTGTTTCATATGGTAATCAAGGTATTCGAGTTTGGAGAATGAAGCAAGAAGCATTTGATAAAGAATGCCTTAAACGTTCCGTAAAATTTGCTGCTAGTGTCATGGTTTGGGGTTGTATGAGTGCAGAAGGACCTGGAAAGTTATACATCGTCTACGAAAAGGTTAACTCTCTGATATATCAAGAAATTTTAGAATATTACATGATTCCAACATCAGAAGATTTATTTGAAGATGATTTCATCTTTCAACAAGATTTAGCGTCCCCGCATACCTCGGTGTCAACTAAGAATTGGTTCCGCCAACGCAGTATTAAGGTACTTCCTTGGCCACCAAATTCACCAGATCTTAATCCCATCGAAAACATAAGGTGTATAATGAAGAAAAAACTTCAAGAAAATCCTCCTTCAAGTAAAACTGAGTTAGTGGCACGTATAAAGTCTATTTGGGCTAATATTGATAGAAATGTTTGTAAACACCTTGTATATAGTATGTAAGATCGATTGTACGCTGTTATGAAAGCTAAAGGGAACGCTACAAAATATTAACTACCATTTACTTCATATTCATAAGGTAATATTGTTGCGTAAAATAAAATATTCTAATATTTTGAACCAATCTAAATTTTATTCTGATATTCTGGTGTGTTTAAGGAAGCTGTCTACCTAATTTATTGTGCTGTATTTTATATTTTATAAATGTTAAAATCTTATCTAAACATTCCAGATTTAATTTATAAGAAATTTAATTGCATTTACTTAGTATAAAAAATAAATAAATGACAAATAATTTTTTCTTATTACTTTTTCTCAATTATTCTAATATTTTGAATATGAGCTGTAGAACTATTAGAGTAATTTGATTTTTGATTGATTTTTATTTTATTCTATTGTGAGAAAACATCTGCGGTACAGATATTATTTTCTATGTTAAGAAGTAATTTAAAATGGAAACAACAAGAACAAATATATATATATATATATATATATATATATATATATATACACACACATATAAATACTTTAACCCTTTCGGTTCCGGTGTACCATTAATAGTAGATGTTTTTTAATGGAGTATTATTTTGTTTTAAGAAATACTTTTGCTACTATTTACATGTAGTTATGTTAGTACACGTCTATGCATTTACTGTATGACTTCGTTAATGTACAGGAAAATAAGAAAATTTCTATTTCGCTTCTAAGAGACTGTGCAAACAAGGGCTGCAAACTTTATGTTTTTAAAATAGAAAATTATTTCGTGAGTGTGTACAATGGAAATTAAATGTTTAAGAAAACTTAAACAGAGTAAAGTATTGATGAGTTTAATTATGCGCAGGCTGAATTAAATTAAAAAAAAAAAATTCCTTTCTTGATAGTGCTGTCTTAAATATTACGTCAATAAGCAAACATTTTAATTCTTAATAAACCTCATCCTTTGCCATTTCTAGAATGTGTTACACATAAGAAAACAGCACATATTTCTGAGGAAGAAATGAAGGAACGTTTTTGTATACATAGTTAAAAAAGCGCAGATCAAATGATACAAGATAAAATAATGATTATCATAGTTAATTACTGCCATCTTGTGTTATAACTGATTGGCATCATTAAGCCACCCAAATATTCTAAAAATTGACTGAAAAAATCAATTGTGGCGTGTTTTTCAGAAAAAACTTGTGACTATTACATGAAATGAAAAGCGATATTAAATTCCTTAGGGGTCATTCAAGTGTTATATAAGCATCAAGGGGGGGGGGGGATTGGGATTCATTGACTGCTTATTTTTGACGACAGAGGGGACAGGGGGGGGGTCACGAAAATTCTTACTTAAGTATTAGACAACGGAACAACTATAGTTTAACAACAAAAAGCTAAAGAACATGATTTGGATGAGCGTTCAAACTCGTGTTGAACAATTTGAGAAAAAATCTATGGAGTAAACAAGGACTGGATACAGGAAACGTTCCAACCCATCACTATATTGAAAACGTAATAATAGACAATGCATTAAACATGGATTGAAAGATCTTAGACACCAGGCTAGAAATGTAAACGCCATCCAAACACATAATATTTCTATGACTCTTGTTAAAATTTTTAGTTATGTTCCTAAATAAGTTAGGGCTTGTTGTATTTCTTAAAATAATTTTTTTCCCGTTCAATGCGATAAAAGATAATACATCAAAAACTATTTTGTATCCTATGAAATGTTTAATGCAATGAGTAACAATGTATTAAACCGATTTTATTTTTCTTCGATACAAAATCCCCTATATGTCTATTTATGTAAATTTGCTGGATTAATATTGTAATACATGGTTAATTGTATTTGTTTATGGCAAAGAGTGTTGATGTTAGAATGTCATAAATCTTTTCAAAGTGGGTGGGCGATCATGTAAGAAAAAATAAGCATTTGCTTATTTTTCCTTACAAGGGGAAAGGGAGGGGTAAAAAATGACTAAAAGCATGCTTACGCAATACTTGAACGGCCCCTTAGAAGCTGAATAAAATGTCTGCTGTTACAAATAAAAATTACTTCGGGAATTTGTAAGAAAATAACGAATTGGATTTGAGAACAAGCCTTAAGATACATAAAATATTGCTGAATTAAATTCAGAAACTAGTCTCATTCTTCCTCACGAAAGTACAACCTTGATAATGCTGTCATAAACATTACGTCTTTAAACAAACATTTAATCTCTTTAAATCTTCATCAATTACTCTCCCTAGAGCATTTCACAAAAGAAAACAATACGGGATTTCTTAGAAAGAGAAATGGAGGTAACGTCATTGTGTACATTAGTTCAAAGACCGGAGATCAAAAGATCCAAGATTAAGTAACAATAAAATATTCTTTCTGCTGGGTTTCAGGAGAGAAATGATGTAGCCAACGTCCACCGCGCCATCCTTCCTTGTTGTCATCATGCTAAATCTGGCGAAAGGAATCAAACCGCGGCTTGGCTAATGTAGCGGAGTCTGGCTGGACCACGGAGTAAGGTAACCTGGCCATAACTTCCAGCTCAGAGCTTCCCTGTGACAGCAAGTGATGGATTGGCACTCGGGATGGGGATGGTCGAAAATGACCTTCCCCATCTCCCTCCCCTACTAAGATCTTCAGATTCTCTTCATCCTCTTCCTCCTTTTCTCTTCGGCCATCCCCGTAACTTTCTTTTTCACTGGACTGGACATGGATGCTCCCTGCTTTGCGGTGCAGCAGAGTAATGGTAAATATAAGTGAATCTTAAAGTAATGTATACGCGTGCCCATACATGCATGTATTGAAAGTATTTCTTCGCATAAATATGAATTTAAGGACGGGAGGTTGTGTCCAATTATAAATGTCCGGTTTGTCTGCGTCGTAGTCAGGGACATTTGGAAAGATAAATGGTTGAAGATGTATCCATATTACTACTTACGCACTGGCTTCAGAATTTTGAACGTGAAGTTAAAATTGTAAGACAACTAAGGCAAGCGTTAAATAGTTTGAATGAACATTGTGTAAGCATCGAATGCTATTAGCAAATCTCAAAATACGAATAACGTAGTAATTGGATACATGCCAGCCATGAAGTGTAAAATTACCCATGGCGTAAAAAGGTTGCGTTTTCGTTTATGATTAGCATTTTATGAAGCCATTTCTTCCTAAAGCAAATAGCCGTAAATTGCTTTAATATAAATCCAAGACAAGAAAAATGAATTGAGCCTACAACATCATAGCAAATTATTTCGGGCTAAGAATATGCATAAAAAAGGCGCATACTTTTCAAATTTCGTTATGGAAATACAGCATAAAGTAATGTTCAATATTGAATATATATATTTAATTTTTATAAATTCAACATTTCGTAACTGATTAAATAATAGCATCAATATTGCTGATATCAATAGTTCTTATAGTTATGAATAGTTTATTATATTTAATAGTAATACTTTATTGTAAAGTAAATTGCTAAATACGCATGTTGAATTGGCACATTAAAGCTAACTTTTTTTATAATATAATTTTAAAATTAGAGGTTTTGAATCACTTTGCTAAGAAAACCTATTGAAATTATATTCCATAGATACTTTTCGAAACCTAAACAATAAATGTGAATTACTAATTGGATTATGCGGGGAAGGTCTTCTCCTTAAAATGGCCAGGAATAAGGCTTTAATATTTTTTTTATTTTTTTCAGAGAGTGAAAAGAAAAGAACAGAGAGAAAATCTCGCTTTTGGTATTCCATGCAGTCAAGGGTTTGGTGCTGGCGTTACCTTTTGGTTAAATAATTTTTATTTCAAATGTTAAAGTGAAATGTGCTTGATACTGGTTGAGGTATTATCTCCCCCATTAATCCGGCTTTTGTACACGCTGTAACGAAAGAATTATCAAAACGTACAAAACTTAACAAAACTAAACAGAAGCGTCATTATATTCGTATATATATTCATTTATGTACTATTAAAAGCATATACTTTTGTACGGTGTTTTTATTTAGACTAATAAAAATTCACGAAATCAGCCTGAATCAAGTTTTCAGAATGTGGAATTAAGGTTTATTGACTGTTAGAATTATTTAGACACACATTCTTTGATATGCTTTTTTGCAGAGAGCAAAATAATATTCGAGATTTTAATTTTTAAAAAATAAATATAATCAACTAATGTGACTACATAATTAGATGAAAAAATAGAGAGTTATTAAAAAAATTAAATCTTCCCAAAACCACTACGAAAAAACAAAACCTAAAATCGACTAAAAAATACATGTATCAATTTTGTCAATTTTATCGACAAAACTAAATAAGCCTTACTCTAAAATAAATGTTGCAGTATATAAATCCAGAAGAAAAACTTGGTAATAACTTCAACTTAGAATACAAAGTTCTGCAGTGACAGTGCATGATAGATTAGCACTCAGCAAATGCATGGTCGAAACTGACCCCCAATACTTTTTTCTATCCTAACGTTCTATGCTGCTTTATCTCATCCTTTTATCCTTCGATGCATCGTGTACATTTTCAGGGGTGAGTAGGCGGACTAAACACTTGAATTCGTTTGCATTGGGGCTTTTGTGTTTTTCTCAGTACTTAGTTTTAAATTGAAGGGAATGCAAATATTTAATTTATGTAAGAATTTCACAAAGAACTTAATATTCTTTTTTCTGAAAAGTTACTTATATCTCCGGATTAAGATAATGCGAAAGAAAAATATTTTATTATTGAAAATGGCATATGAAGTGAAGAGAAAGATAAATAAATTCACCTATTATATAATATTTGTAAACATCGAATTGTTAATTTAATTTGTTTTAAAAATTAAATAACCGAAAGAAAAATATTTCATTACTGAATATGGAATACGTAAGGAAGAGAAAGATAAATAAATTCATTTATATAATATTTGTAACCATCGAATTGCTAATTTAATTTGACTTTAAGAATTAAATAAGTGAAATAAAATTATTTCATTATTGAATATGGAATATGAAGAGAAGAGAAATATAAATAAATTCCCCTATTATATAATATTTGTAAACATCGAATTGTTAACTTAATTTGTTTTAAAAATTAAATAACCGAAAGAAAAATATTTCATTATTGAATATGGAATATGAAGTGAAGATAAACATAAATAAATTCAGTTATTATATAATATTTGTAATTCGGTCGCTTCTGAAAATTTGGTTTAAATCTACAAATTTGACAGCATTTTCTAAAAGAGCATCTGCATTTATCGAAGAAGGATAAAACTGATACAACTTGAGTTATATGCTATTGTTGCTTTTAGACGGCGGGTATGAATATTTAACGTACTAAAGTATAATTAATACGAATACAATGTGGCGACTTCATTCCTGTCACTGGCGCCTTTACTATATGGATATCGTATTCTACTATAAGCAGTAACTGATTGCTCTTATACATTAATGCTCGTATATGTCTTACGACATTAATATTCATATACTCATATCGTAATCGCTTTCAAAATCCTTACACCGAACACGTTTTATATAAGCTACTAAGTATACTGTGGTTCTTCCTTAAACGCTTGCAATACTCTAGTAATCAAAGAGACAGCAAGAAGTGTAGACAAGAAGATAACTGTTCTATTCAGAATTTGAAAATTTAATTAATTTTTCTTTACGTCTTATAACTTTTTCTGAAAAAAGTAAACTTCATTTTTAACATGACACCTAAAATGATCAAACACTAAGAAAAAGAAGAATTATGATAGTTTATTCAGAGTGTGATAATTTTTAGGGTTTCTTTCATCTGACGAAACACTATTCGCTTCTGTCCTCACTCTGACTGAAGCTGTTTGCTATAGGCACCAGCAAACAGTCTCTCATAACTTTTTTTTTTTCATGTAAAATTCTTGTTAGAATACTATTAAATTTTAGTCAAAGAAAACTTTTAAATTTTAGTGGTGAGAGACTACCCGCTGGCGCCTATATTTTTACACCTCTGCCCAACTGAAATGAAATATTAACAGGAAGGGGGAATTTGAATTTTTTTCAATTGAGTTTGGAAAAATTCAGTCGGAAAATGAGCCTGTACAAACGATTGTTTTTCATAGTTCTGTTGTACATCAGTGGCTCTTGCAGCAACGGGAAATTTATATCCTGCTAAACCGGCTATTCAGAGACAGCTGACGTACAAGAGAATAACGAAAAATGTTGCTTTTATCAAATATCATAATTGAGATTGTCAGGTTCTGATACCACCTCTGCTAAAGAATGGAATTTCCACTATTTCTCTATTTTAATATCTTGTATTGTATGGCTGTGTACCAGAATTTCCAAGGTGACATTCCTTCTTTGTGGAAAGGGGAATTGACAGATAATCCTATGCAGGTGGTGAATAAGAGAAAGAGAAGATTGCTGAGAGGCATGTCCATCTGTCAGTGAGGTATGCGGATGATCTGCAGACAAGAAACATGTCACTAATCAAGAAAGGAAGGTGGAATGTGCCCAATGAGGGAGCTCCAAATGGGGGTTTATATTGGGGAAAGCAGTGATTTGAGAAGAGCCAGTCTTTTCTCAGATTAGTTCAGTCCGTACCTGGATTTCGTACCTAGAGGGTGCTCTGTGTTGTAGAGCGTAGGGAGTGCGTTTCTGGAGAGCAAAGGACACAGACGTCCTGGTGTTAATGCTCTGGGACGAGAAGTGCAGGCCGAGTATCCTTGTGTTGGGAGATTCGAGATTGATCTCCGATAAAGTGAATCTAACGTGTATTGAGTGTGAGGTGGAAAGTGTAATTGGTATAGTACACAGCCAACCTTTACTGTATTTAATTTAATGTTGAACCGGATCACCTATATCGGAATTGTAATTCTATATAATTGTAAATAGCGTATTTATTGTGTACATATAGTCTAAATAAACTGGTAATTCAGTTAATTGACAGCGTCAGTGTTCATTTACACAATCCTCACAGTGGTTGACCGATATCACCTAGTAATATCGGTGGTGGCAGCTATAACTACCACGGACTTTCTTTAACGTTGAGTGGGCTGAGAGGAACGTCCGACAGAGATCAACTCGTTTTTATTACTACGATTATTTGCTAAAGCAGAAGATATAAGATAAAATCAAAGTCGGTATGATACTGAGTTAATAATATTGAAATTATTAACATCTGTAATTACTTTTCGAAATATTAGGATAGTTGGAAATAGAAGAAAGTTTTAGGATTGGCACATCCAACTAGTTTTTATCTACTGTTTCTGTATAACAATTAAAATAATAATAATAATACATGTATACATATATATACATATCTATATCTATTAATAGTATTACATTGTATGAACCATTGAATTTAATAGAAAATTACCACATTGAATATGGGGGAAAATTAAATAAATAAATAAAATGAATACAAATGAAATGTGCAGAACCAAAGAGGAATTATCAAGAAATAAATAATTTGGAACTACAAATGAAGTGTGTGGTTTCATCTTCGTATTAGCCATGAAAAACCAAATAATACGAATTTGGGGCTACCAACACACAAAAAACCAAAATTAAATGAAGAAAAAACATCAAAAACGAAACACAACAAAATTACTAAATTCGATATAAAAGTAAAAAGATAAAAATAATAAAAAAAATTAAACAATTGAAATGCATTTGCAATGTGTTAACAGAAAAAATATACATACATATGTAAACAAAATCATTTAATTTGCCTATGCTAACCTAAACCCAATATCTTAATATAAGATGAAATAAGAAATAAAAATAGATATTTAATACATGCATTTAATGCACTTAAAATAGTAGTTAAAGAATAGAATTTTTTAAAAATTAGGTACAAGATAATAATGGAAATTGATTAAATAGTATAAATAATATTAGTAGAAATTCACTGATGAAACTATACAATTATCCATACATTAGTGTCAAATGAACAACCTGTATAAAATGTTTTATGTATATATATATATATATAGGAGCTTTCTATCAAACGTAAATGGAAGCAGAGAATTTTCCATAATCTGGCTGCCCACGCACAATTAATGTGTTGTGATATTATTTATTTACTTATTTACTGAACAACACGACTTGCAATCGCTGAATTTATATAAATATTGACTGCTTATAATTATACAGTTTTTTGGAAATTACTTTTACTTTTATATTTATTTGAATTGAAAATAATAGCTCCGAAAGGTTACCGTTGGTTTATTTTTTTTATATTATAATTATTTGTAATGCTTATGACGTTATTATTTATTTATTTCTCGTCGAAATATTATCATAGGTTTATTTTTCATAT
Source organism: Maratus speculifer (assembly GCA_964019185.1). Taxonomy (NCBI): domain Eukaryota; kingdom Metazoa; phylum Arthropoda; class Arachnida; order Araneae; family Salticidae; genus Maratus; species Maratus speculifer. Next base: position 123,088,486 of record OZ025295.1, on the reverse strand, counting down.
TATAATTATTTGTAATGCCCATGATGTCATTCATTCTTTCTTTCTTTCTTTTTTATTTTTACTTATTCATTTATTTATTCATTATTTATGTTATGTTATTTATTTATTTTAGTCTATTTTTATTTATTTATTTATTTATTTTTGAAAAAATGACAGAATCATTTTTACAAAGTTGAATTTATACTAGATACATCAGTCTAAAGAGAAAAAAGAAAATATTTTTTGCTAGAAAATAATTGCAATTTCTTCTGAAGCTAAAAGGTTCGTAATTTTAGTAGAAAAGAGAGAGAGAGAGAGAGAAAATATAAATCATGTTCTTTTCCGAAATTTTTTAGTTAGTAATCATCTACATAACAGTTTTTCGATACAGTAAAATTAAATTACACCCACACCACTAAAAATAAACGAATAAATAACACCTAAATAAACAAAACCTTCACGACATTCACAGTTTCGCCCTGTGTGGAAGATGATATAAAATATTCCTTTTAGATCCGTCTCCTAAGCTTCCAATCAATGCTGGTGAATGATAGGCAGGTCTCTCTTACTCATCTACTGCCACTTGCTTAATGTGTCGCCGTTTACATTTATTCTTTCCCGTTCGCGGCAAAGTGAAAGTCAATATTTAAGTTATCCTCCTCTCTGATTTACAAGAAAAAAAAAAGGAAGCGCTACCGCACCTGGCGTCCGCAGGAGCAAGATGATTATTTAGAGAAGACGATGCACATTGGAGTGACTCTCTCTTTATACAGGGTAACATAAATGAATAACGGGATTTCAATAATTTATATTTCCAAAATTATTACCCCTAGTGTTACATAAAAAAATTGTTTATTTTTATTTTTATTTATGTTTTTATTTATTTTTCTTCTCAGTTACAAAGGTTCGATGCGTGAACATTTCGTGGAAAATAGTAAATTAGTATATCTATATGTTAACAAAAAAAAAAGTGACTTACGTAATAACAGAGACACGGTGTATTGCATACACCATGGATATTAAACATAGACCAATCAGAAAACGAATTAAATGTGAACATCACAGGGATTAAGATATATCTCAAATATCTCTAGACCGAGAGCAACAAAAGTTTTCCAAATGATTAGCTATTAATATTGCTTGCTTACTATCATATTTATCATACTTTATCGTACTTATCATAATTTCCATACTTATCATAATATTTTTAATAGTTTAAAAAATATTCGTGTAGTATTTTTTAAAATCCGATTATTCTTTTTTGCTAAGCCTGCATATATTGTGAGCACGACGACAGATTTTTGTAATTTTAACATGGCTGCCTAGAAAATTATATGGTAGCGTAAACAATGAACTCTGAATCACAGGATGTTTGGTTTTTTATTTATTTATTTATTTATTTATTTTGTGTGTGTGTGCTACAGTAAGATAGCCAGTCAGAAAGTTAAGTTTAGTCAGATAAATGAAAAGCCCTAACAAAAACACCATAAAATACTGCTTTCGAAATGTCCTGCCTATATGTTGACAAAATTTTTAAAAATATTGATACATCGGTTTCTGAATCTATCATCCTAAAGAAATTATTATTCGAAAATATTCATTTGCCAATATCGGAATATTTGTATTGTTACTTAAAATTTTAATTAATGTAATGATTTATTTCTTTTAATGCTAAGTAATTCAGTATTTAAAAAAGGCTTTTATATGCAATTTAGCACATACATATTTTTAACATTAACATTTATAATGTCAACAATTTAATTGCAGTTATTTGAGGCAGTCCTCTTAAATAAGGTAACTTTGATAATAGTAATAGCTTCCAATCAAATGATTTTTTTTCTTTAACAACTGCTTTTTTAGACCTTAGAAAACAGATTATTAGCCGTAGGAAATGTGTCAAACATAAATATTTATTTGAACATACACTTTAAACCAGTTTTTTTTTTCAAAAAAAAAAAAAAATACTTAAGTCTATGCTTGTTTTATACATAAAGGAGTAAATACATATGATAAACATCATATTACATATACAAGCATGTTAGTTATGAAAAGATAATTTCGTTAAAAAATCATAACACATTCGCATTAGAAATTGTTATTGCCGGAGAAATAAGGTTTTTTTTCGACAATATACCAATAAAAAAGGAAAAAAAAAAAAAAAAAAAAAAAAAAAAAAAAAAACATGCGAGCATCAAAATGGAGGATGGAATGCATGCTTGGAGTTTTACGAAAAGCTCTGTTACTCTTGTAAGATTCAAATACACTCGTGAATATATATAAAAAGGGAAATGGTGAAAGTGTGATTTAAAAGGAAAAAAGAAAGTTTATGCATGCAAATGCCATAAATCGAGTTTTCAGATATTCTGAACAGGGTTAAAACGGCTAAACTGTAGTCATTTTTCGTATTTTGTATAAATTATAGGCTGGAATTTCCTTTACTATAGTATTTATAAATCATAGGGATAATACAATTTTTGATAGAATATTTCACTTTTGCGAAAATAATATGCCCATGAAATAAAGTTACTTTAAAAGGTATAATATGAATAATATTAATAATAAGCATCTTTATCTATATGATATATTAATAGCAATTTATTTGATTGTTACCGCATATTTTAGTTAATTCTATAAATTCACATGATTCATAATTTCATTTTATGATGAAAATATACAAATCATAATAACATTACAAGGTATAATAATGTTAGGCATTCAAAGCGGTTTATTTATTTATTTAATTTATTTATTTATTTATTTTACACTTTTTTAAATAAAAGAACAAGCATTATTATTATTATTTTTTTTTTAATCAAGTAACGTTTTTATAATTTTACTATGAATTCCTATTAATAGTTGAATACTGTATGTATATTTTAGCATGAAAATATAACCATATTATATAACAACGGAATGTATAATAAATATTTATGTTACCGATAGCAATAAATGAGAAAATATTAAATTTTGTTAAATAATTGCTTATAATCTCATTTTTATATAGTTGAAAGCAAACAATGAAATGTTAAGGAAAATAATGAATAATCAATGAAATCTGACAATATAGAATTGGAAAGGACCAGAGGAAAAAATGAGAGAGAATATAATGTCTCAGAAGGTGGGGTGAACTACGGAAATGATGATATATGATGACTGATATAAACGTAAACAAATTATATCGAATATGAGCGAAGCAAGAAGTTCTAAATAAGGAGTAAAAATTCTTCTGTTTATTAGTATTTTTAAATGAAACATGTGTACAAGAGTATTTAAAAAACTTGATTTGAAAAGAAAGATTCGACCTGCATTTATGGTGTGTGTGTGGAGGGGGGGGGGGAGCCTTTGATTATAAAAAATAAAAACTAGATAAATATTTTGACATCTTTTGTATGATACAAATGCAATGGAAACAATCGAGTTTGTTCGGAAGAAGGTAAAAAGATTTCTCTTCTTATCTATCAGTTTAAATCAAACACATGCAGGAGTGTAGGAGAAGACGGAAATTTTAATTCTAAGTTATAAATCAAGAATAAAAAATAAGGGTTAATTAGTGTAAAACGCTTTGCAAGATAGGATTATGACCAAAGCAAGAAAAATAATAACATATGTTAAAAAAGCAAACTTTGAATCATAAAACATAAAAACTGTATAAATATTGCGATACGTTTTGTGTGATCCAAACGAGTTTGTTCGGAGAAAGTTAAAAAGATTTGTCTTTTTTTATCGTCAGATTAAATCAAAAGCATACATGAATGAAGTTGGGAAACTTGTTGTACAAGCAACCCCTTATCAGACAACTTGAATTCGTCGGCTGTATAGGAGAAAATGAAAATTTAATTCTAAGTTATAAATAATAATTAAAAAAATGAATAAATAAGGCTTAATTATTGTAACGCGCTTTGCGAGGTAAGGACTATGACCGAAACAAGATAATTAATTTTTAAAAAAGCAATTAAATTGAATTGAATTCAATTGAATTTAAATTAAATTGAAAATAAAGAAGAAATTCCGAAACTGAAAAAAATGTGAATGTATTTATGGTCGAAACAAAAGTAAAAAATTTATACCAAATATCAGCAAATAGAGAAGCTCTAAATAGGAGGAAAGATTCGTTTCAGTCAGTTTAAATAAAACACGTATACGAATGAAATTGGATAACTTGATTTACAGGAAAACACGCAATAATAAATAAATAAATAAATAAGGCTTAATTATCGTAACGCGCTTTGCAAGGTAGGACTATGACCAAAACAAGAAAATTATTTTTAAAAAAAGCCTTTATACCAGGTAGTTTCAATAAAAGACATGTACTTGCGATCTTGGAAAATGTGTTTTAAAAGTAAAAAATTGTTCGGTTTTTCATTCGACTCGCATTTCTTGGCTGTAGAAATCAAACAAGAAAATACATTATGCCTTTAAAATTTAAAGACTGTATAATTTTAAGACATCTTCTCTGTGATGTAAAGCGGCTGAAGCAACAGATAAATAAATAAACAATAAATTAAATTGAAAAGAAAGAAAAAATTCCGAAACCGAAAAAAATGTGAATGTATTTATGATCGATACAAAGGTGAAAATTTTTTACCAAAGTTCTAAATATGAGAAAAGATTCGTCTATATATCAGTAATTTTAAATTAAACATGTAAACAAGAACATTTAGAAAACTTGATTTGCAATGATTCAATGCACATTTCAGAGAAAAATAAAACCTCTGAATTATAAAAAATAGCAGGTGTTGTTATTCAGAAACTGTTTAATTGCAGTCAATTTTTTGTTTTTTAAAAAACACAATAGAGCTTTCATAACAAGCCTTCAAAGTTGACGTTTTTAAGTACATTTTCCGACGAAAGTAGAAAAATTGGTCGAAAAGCAGGAGAAAACGGGTGATCACGTGATCGATATAGCTTAGAATTGGATTGGTAATTTAATTATCATAAAACGGAAAATTAAGTTCAATTCAAAATCGCTTCCATAGTCAGACATTCCAATTTTATAATTTTATGGTATAAAAGGAATTTGTAACGTTGTCAAAACGTTTTGCGCTTGTTGAGTGGAAAACGTTTTTTACATGTAAAGGAACATTTGGCTTTTCATTCGACTCGTATTTCTTGGCTGTAGAAATTAAACAGAAAAATACATTTTGCCTTTAAAATTTAAAGAGGAAGAAGACTGTATAATTTTAAGACATCTTCTCTGTGATGTAAATGGGGCTGAAGCAATAAACAAACAAATAAATAATAAATTAAGTTGAAAAGAAAGAAGAAAAACCGAAACCGAAAAAAATGTGAATGTATTTATGATCGATACAAAGGTGAAATTTTTTTTTACCAAAGTTCTAAATATGAGAAAAGATTCGTCTGTTTATCAATAATTTTAAGTGAAACCTGTATACGAGTATTCGGAAAAACTTGATTTTCAAAGATTCGACGCGCATTTCTGAGAGAGGGAGAAAAAAAAAACTCTGTGAATTATAAAAAATAAAAATTGTAGAAATATTGCAGCATTTATTGTGTGATGCAAATGTGATAGAAGCAAAAGAATTTGTTAAAAAAAATCTAAAAAGATTTGTCTATTCGTATCTGTCATTTTAAATCAGACGCATACAGGAGTGAAGTTGGGTAACTTATAGTACAAGCGAAGAAATACTCCCCTTATCAGACAACTTGCATTCGTCGGCTCTATAGGAGAAAAAGAAAATCTAAGTTTTAAATAAATGAATAAATAAGGGTTAATTATTGTAACACGCTTTATCAGGTAAGATTAGGACCAAAGTAAAAAAAAAAAAAAAAAAAAAAAAAAAAAAAAAAGACTTTATACCAGGCAATTTCAATGAAAGACATGTACTAGTGAAGTGGGAAAACGTATATTACAGGTAAAGAAACGTTCGGTTTTTCATTCGACTCGCATTTCTTGGCTGTAGAAATCAAACAGAAAATTACATTTTGCGTTTAAAATTTAAAGTAGACAGTATAGCTTTAAGACATATTCTCTGTGATGTAAATGCGGCTGAAGCAATAAATAAATAATTAATTAAATTGAAAAAAAAAAAAAAAAGGAAGAAATTCCGAAACCGAAAAAAGTGTGAATGTATTTATTATCGATACAAAGGTGAAATGTTTTTTACCAAAGTTTTAATATGAGAAAAGATTCGTCTATTTATCAGTAATTTTATATGAAACCTGTATACAAGAATATTTCGAAAACTTGATTTGCAATGATTCGACGCGCATTTCTGAGAGAGAAAGAGAGAGAGAGAAGGAGAAAGAAAACTCTCTGTATTAAAATAAATAAATAAATAAATAAAAACTGTATAAATATTGCAGCATTGATTGTGTGATGCAAATATGATGGAAACAAAAAAAAATTGTTTATTTGTATCTGTCATTTTAAATCAAACGCATGCAGGAGTGAAGTTGGGAAACTTATATTGTACAGGCTAAGAAACACTCCGCTTATCAGACAACTTACATTCCTCGGCTCTATAGGAGAAAAAGAAAATTTAATTCTAAGTTATAAATAAATAAATAAATAAGGATTAATTATTGTAACGCGCTTTGCGAGGTAGGATTATGACAAAAGTAAGAAAATAAATTAAAAAAAAAAGACTTTATACAGGGCTGAAAAATGCGTTTTACAGATAAAGAAATGTTCAGTATTTCATTTGAATCGCATTTCTTGGATGTAGAAATCGAACAAAACAATTTATTTTCCCTTTAAAATTTAAAGGGAAAGTCTGTATAATTTTAGGACATGTTCTGTGTGATGTAAATGTGGCTGAAGCAATAAATAAAAAAAATAATAATAAATTAAATTGAATGCATTTATGGTCGAAACAAAGGTAAAAAATGAAGAGAAGTTCTAAATAGGAGGAAAGATTCGTTTATTTATCAGTCAGTTTAAATTAAACAATTTCCAATGAAATTGGAAAACTTGATTTATAGAAAAACACGCATTTATCAGCTGTAGTAGTAAAAGAAAAAAAAAAAAAGAAAAAAAAAAAAGAAAGAAAGATTTAAAATTAAAAAATTCTATTACAAAAAACTATTTCGACACTTTTTGTGAGATGCAAATGTGATCGAAGTAAACGATTTTATTGCGAAAAAGGAAGAAAAAAGAGAGATTTGTCTATCCCTTCAAACGCATGCACGCGTGATGTTGGGAAAATTATTGTACAGGCAAAGAATTCATTTGAGACACAAGTTTTCATTTGACACGCATTTACGAGCTATAGAAATCAAAATTTAAATTTTTTTTTTTAAAAAGAGAAAGACTTCATAATTTGATTAAGTTGTCTAGTTAGACAACTTAATTTATGCATGAAGTTGAAAAAGTTGTTTCACATGCAAAGAAAGATTCACTTGTTATTTCATTGCGGATAAAAGAAACAGATAAATAAATTTTAAATACGTAGTAAAATAATAATATCTGTTCAATTCTTCCGACTTTTTTCCCATAAATGTGACAGAAGAAAGAAAATTAATTTAAACAACGAAAATGATTTGGCCTATGTATCAAACAATTTAAATCAAACTTATATAAGCGATTAAAAGCATGTCTGGATAAAAAATTATTGTTACTCTTATTATTATTATTATTATTTCAACAGTTAACACTTTTTTTTCAGTACAAAGGGAACAGAAAAATTAATCTTAAATTTAAAAAAATACACATTTATCTACCAGTTTTTTTCGTAAGCTATATATGTATGACCAAATTCAGGAAATAAGATATAAGAAATGTTTGTCTGTTAGGCTTATTAAATCAAATTGTAAAAATTGGTTTACAAGAAAAAGGAAGATTCATTCTTTCATGTAATTCATATTATTTTTTCGATAAGTAAAACAAAACAAAACAAAAAAATAATTATAAATTTTAAAACGAAAGAATTTGCCATATCGCAAAATAATTTTTTGTGAAATATAACATGGTAGAAGCAAAAAAAATCATTTCTAAAAAAGAACTAGTCGTTGGGGGCCACCGTAAAACTTACCCATCATGGATATGTATATGAAAATAAAACATGTGAAAACTATTTATACAATGCATTGCAATTCATAAACAAAATTTATATATTGTTAATATACATAGTAATGCTATATTAAAGAACTGCTGATAACCAATTTCGACAAATTATATAAAACGCCAAACTACTCAAGTAGTACCGAACTGCGTAAAAGAAACATCCTTATAACTCCAAAAATAATAATTCTATTAACTAATAATTAACTGCGTCAGATTCAGCGTCTCATTTCCAATTAAAATATACCTCTGAATTAAAATTTGAATGAAATACAGGGTCATGAAAAATCGAAGAATGTGGAAAACAGGATTACGAATATCTCGGAAACTAATGATCCGATTGACTTTATTCTATATGCAAAATGTGTGTTAGTTTATTCCCTTTTACGTCCATTTCTTAGAATAAAAAAATTCGAAAAATTTTATATGCCTTTCATCAGAACGAATTTTTCGAGAGTCCGAAAAAAATAGTACCGGATAATCGAGGTTGCTGATATTAAATAGGCTTCATCCCATTTTTGCATACTAACTACATACCAAAGTTCAAGTCTCTATCTCAATTTGTTCGGGAGATAGAGCGTTTACAGACAGACTGACAGACAGGCCGCAATTTTTTTTTTTTTTTTTTTTTTTTTCCTAGAAATATTTTTTTCGGAATCTCCACTATCTAAAACGTGTAAATCCGTCAAAAAAATTTCGATTTTCAAAACGATTGCAAGACTTACCCTATACTACGTATGATGGGTAAGTAATAAAAGTTTGTCTATTTATCCGGAAGTTTAAAGAAAACGCGAAAGTCCGAAAAATTATCTAGACGAATTGTCATACTCTTTTTCAAGAAACACACATTTTTTAGCCTGTACAAATGAAGCAGAAAAAATTATTTTGAATTTTAAAACAAAACAAAAAACCTTATCTAAAATTAACAACCCTTTTCGTTAATTATAAATGTGATCAAAGCAATATAATCATTTCAAAAGAATGAAAATCAATTTGCCATGCATTAATCGTGGGAATAAAGTTGGGAAACTTGTTTTATGAACAAAACGATATTCGCTTGTTGCCACAACCCATCCCTTGTGCATAAATGAAGTAGATAAATAAATTTTAAATTAAAAATATTAAAAATAAAAACCGTTATCCTTTACTTATAAATGTGGTCGAACCCCTACCGAAAAAAAAAAAAAAATTCCAAGAGAAAAATAACTTGTCTGTTTAACAGGCAGCTTAAACCAAACGCACAAAATACAAGTAATGTAATTTTTTTTTAAATATATGAAACAGAAAATATAATTTTTTGATTTGAAAATTAAAAGTTGATAAGAAAATTATTTAACAGCTCTTTTTCCTACATTTTGCACAACATGTCTAGCTTTAAAAAAAAAAAAAAAAAAAAAAAAAAAAAAAAAAAAAAAAAAAATTTGAGCATGATTAAAGATTTGTTTATTATGGAGTTTAAATCAAAAACATAAATGAAATTGGAAAACTTGTTTTAGAAGCAAAGAAATAGTTGTAACGTCCTACAATTTACATCCCATTTCCGCACATTTACAAGGGAAGCAAACAATGAAAATAATAATAATAATATAAATTTTAGTAATAAAAAGAAAAAAAAGAAAGGAATAAAAATTCCGAAATGTTACAACGCGTGAAATTATAAGTGTACAAAAACAATGAATTTTGTTTTAAAGAAATATATGTTGACTGTCTATTTGACAATTTAAAACAAAATATATGGGAGACAAGTTGGAAAATTTATTTTAATAGATAAGGACATATTCACCTTTTCAAAAAAATTTCATATTTTTCACCAGTACAAATGAAACTAGAAAAAAATCAATTTAAAAATTATTTGTAAAATTATCTAATTACTAACAACATTTTCCTTTAAATATAAATGTTTAAAAAAAATGAAGAATGATTTTTTAAAAAGAATATTAAAAAAAATAGCATTTAATAAGAAAAAGTTATTTTAAGAATAATTGTCCAGACTATTAATAACCAAGTAAATGAAGTTGGAAAACTTCAGGCGAAGAAAACACTTGCTTGTTGTCACAGCTCACATTCGTAACTTGAACATAAATGAAATAGAATAAATTAATTTTTAAATACAAAAATTAAAAATAAAAACTGTTTCATTGTTACAGTATAGTTCATATGCGTGACCAAATTAAGAAAAGTAGTTCCAAACGAGAAAAAGAATTTGTACATTTGCCGGTCAGTTTAAAACAAACATACATCGTACGAGAAAAGTATTTTTACTCCAATTTTCTCATAAATGAAACAGAAATATTAATTTAGAATTTAAAATTTAAAAAGAAATTTATAAAATAACTCTTTTGGCAAGTTTTATATTTGATTAAAACAAGAAAACTACTGCCGAACACGAAGAAATATATCATATATATTAAATCAAACGCGCCAGTAAAACTGGAAAACTTGTTTTACAGTTAAAGTAATGAACTTCCTACAAATCACATTCCCTGCTTTTATAAGTGAAAAAGAAAAATTAATTTTGAATTAAAGTAATAATAATAATAATAACAATAATCGTGAGATATAAATGTAATAAACGACATAGAATTAGTTCTATAAATTAAAATAAATATTATATATTTAATTGGCAAAATAAAAGGAAAGCATATGGGAGTGCAGTAAAAATTTTTATTTTTACAAAAAAAACCGATCTGATTTTTCTTTTATACAAGCGAAACAGAAATTTTGTTTTAATTAAAAAAAAATTAAAAAAACAAAACAATAAAGTTACTTTTTAGCACTTTTTGTGAACTATACACGCTTATATAGCATATGATCAAAGAAAATAAAAATAATTCAAAGCATAAAAATAAAGATTCATTTATCAAGCAGTTTAAATCAAAAACACAAGTGAAGTCACAGAATCTGTTTTACAGGCAAAGTAATTCTTTCAGCGTCTTACAATTTGCACATTCCCCTCATTTACAAGTGAAACAGAAAAAAATAATTTTTAAACAAAAATAGGTGAGAAAAACCATCTAATTAATAGAAAGTATTTTGTGAGCTATAATGTGAATAAATAAATAAATTTGATTCCATAAATAAAAAACACATGTTGCCTATTTAAAAGACAATTTAAAACTATACATATGGGAGTGAAGAAATAATGATTAAGCAAATGCATTATGAATGAAGCATATCATAATTAAAGCAGAAGTTCTACTTAAAAAAAAAATTATTTTTATTTAAGAAAAGATTCGTCATTTCAAGAAATTCAAATTTTTCTTCGTATACAAATAAATAAAAAAGAGAGAGAAAGAGAGAGAGAGAGAGAAAAGAAGACGAAGAAAGAAAGGAAGGAAAGAAAGAAAACTAAATTACAACACTTTTTCTTGAGCTGTACATATGATAAAAACAGGAAAATTATTTTCAAGAGCAAAGAGAGATTTGTTTATCATACAGTTTATATCAAACAAAGTGAAGTAAGAAAAGTTACTTTGTAGGCTTGCATTAGTAACTGTTTATCACAACTTAAACACGTAAGCTGCACACAAATGAAGCAGGTCAATTAATCTTAAATATACAAATTAAAATAAAAAAGGCCGTTTAAGTGTTACAACATTTTTATTTAAATGTAACCGAAGAAAGAAAATCTGTTTCAAAAGAAAAGAGAACTGCTATTTAACAATCAGTTTAAATTATACACATACTATTCCAATAAAGTTGAATTTTATATCAAGAAAGATTTAACTTATTGCTCTGAATTATACCTTGTATAAATAAAGCAGAAAAACTAATTTAATTAAAAAAATAAAAATTAAAGTTACCTACGAACACTTTTGGCAAACTATATACATGACCTCAGCAAGAATAAAGAAACATCTGTCTATCAAGCGATTTAAATAAACAAGTGTGTAAAATTGGAAAACTTGATTTTACACAAATTTCAATTCAGTAATGCTCAAATTTCTGACGTTTATAAGTAAAAAAATAAATAAAATAAATAAAAAAATTATAATAATGATAATAGTAATTTGTAATTTAAGAAAAAGAAGATGTGTACACTTTTTGCAAAATATATATGTTTTGAAAACAATAAAATTAGTTCCGTAAAGTAAAAATAAAAAATGTTTATTTATTCGAAAAAAAAAGCACATGGCTGTAGAGCTAGAAAGTTTATTTTTACATATGGAGGAAGATTCGTCTTTTCAAGAAATTCAGACTTTTCTTCTAAAAAAGTGAAACAGAAAAATTAATTTAAAATTAGAACAGGATTAAAAAATAATCTAAAATTAATTTAACAACACTTTACTCTATTAGTATTTACACATGTGTCTTTGTGATCAAAGCAAGAAAATAATTTCTAAAATTCAAGAAATGTTTGTCTAACGAGCAGTTTAAATCAAACACGCGAATGAAGTTGGGAAACTTGTTTTACAGGTAAAGTAAAATTTACTTTTTCCTGCAACTCTCATTATCTGTATATACAAGAAAAAAATAAATAATAAATAAATAAAAAATTAACGAAAAAAAGAAAAACCGTCTACTTGTTACAAAGCTTTTCGTGAGACATAACTGTGAAGAAAGCAATAAATTTTGTTCCAAACACGAAAAAGATTATATTAGCTATTTATCTAGCAATTTAAAACAAAGAATATGCCAGTGAAAATGGGGGAATTATTTTAACAGATAAATAAATGTTCTTCTTTTCAAGAAATTCATATTTTTCTTCTATACAAGTGAAAAAAAAATCAAAATTATAACAGGATTAAAAAAGTAATCTAACAAAACTTTTCACTATATATATATACATATGTGTGAGTGTGATCAAAGCAAGAAAATTAATTCTAAAAATCAAGAAAGATTGTCTATCAAGCAGTTTAAATAAAACACGACAGTGAAGTTGGGAAATTTGTTTTACAGGCAAAGTAATATTTACTTTTTTTTTTTTTTTACAATTTTCATTACTTGTGTGTACAAGAAAAACAGAAAAATAGATTTTAAATGAAAAAAAAGTAAAGCCATATGATTGTTAGAACGCTTTTCGTGAAATACAATTGTGAAAATGTAATAAATTTTGTTGTAAAAAACGAAGAAAGATTATGTTATCTAATTATCTGACAATTGATATGGGAGTGAAGATAGGCAAATTAGTTTAATAGATTATAAAAATTCGTCTTTTAAAAAAATGTATGTAGATCTTTCTTCTGCAAATGTACACAAATGTGTTATTTTAAATTATAAAAAATAAAAATAAGAGTTACCTAACAACAATGTATTTGCGATATATGTAATCAACGCAAGAAAATTCCTTTCATGTATGAAGAAAGATTTATATATCACGCAGTTTAAATCAAACATGCGAGTGAATTTGAGAAACTTGTTTTACAGACAAAGCAATATTTGCTGCTTCGTAAAACTTGCATTTCTTGCTTTTACAAGTGAAACAGAAAAATAGATTCTGAATTCAAAAATTGAAATAAAAACGTCATGAGACATAAATTCGGTAATCGTGAGATATAAATGCGTCAAAAGTAGTAAAATTAGTTTCGATAAATAAAACGAAATTTTGTCTGCTTATAAGGAAACGCACGAGGAAGCGAAGTTGGAAAACTTGTTTTACATATAAAAGAAAAATTCATCTTGTAAATAAACTCACGTTTATTTATTTATTTATTTATTTATTTAAGTGAAACAGAAAAATTAATTTAAATTAAAAAAAATTGAAGAATTTACTTAGTGTAACACTTTTTAAGTGTTATATATTTGTGAGTGACATTTATTTTAATTCAGAAGTAAATTCACTCTATGATTTAGAAGGAGATCACATCCCATAATGAAGAAATCTCAAAAATTAATATCTAACAAAATTAACGACGGTTGACACGTGTTTTAAAATCTCGCGTTATATTAATATATTTCATTTATCATCCATTTTTTCTCCGAATTCAGCAGTCCAAGCATAGATTGCCTCCACGTTACATACCCACGACTGGTACAAAATTAATTTAAAATGTAAAAATTAAACAATTTATTTATTATAACACTTTTCAAGTGTTATATATTTGTTAGTTACAAAAGTGTAAATTTTATTTGATTTAAGAAGTAAATACACTCTACGATTTAGAAGGAGATCACATCAAGAAATCTCAAAAGCTAGTATCTAACAAAATTAACGAACGTTGAAACGTGTTTTACAGTCTCGCGTTATATTAATATATTTCATTTATCATCCATTTTTTCTTCGCTTTCAGCAGTCCGAGCATAGATTCTCGCCACATTACGTAACACGATTGGCAACAAAGTTAATTTAAAATTTAAAAATTGAACAAACAATTTATTTGTTACACTTTTTAAGTGTTACGTATTTGTGAATCACAAAAGTGTAAAATTTAATTTAATTCAGAAATATATCCACTCTACGATTTTGAAGATGATCACATAAAGAAATCGCAAAATCTAAAATATCTAACAAAATTAACGAACGTTGACAAGTGTTTTACAATCTCGCGTTATATTAATGTATTTCCTTTATCATCCATTTTTTCTCCGCTTTCAGCAGTCCGAGCATAGATTCCCGCCACATTACATACCACGGCTGGCACAAAACTTCATAACTCTTACCAACAACTGACCCGAAGTAATCATCTCCTCCGGTGCGTACGAAGATGGTGATTAAATACCAAGACTCCGTTCTAATGTATCAGTTGCATCTTTCTCTCTTCTAGCTTTCATCGGGGGGCTCAGAGGTGAGTTTGACCCCCCAAGTCATCAGTCATCGGACGCACGTGCATTCCACGGGGCCCTTTGACAGGCCCCCTGATGGATGGGGCCTTCCAAAGATCTTCTTACTTCTTCGGCTCACCTACTTGGGCCCAATCCTCAGAAGAGAAAAGAAGTTTGCAATGAGGAACTAGGAGACACAATCGATGGAATGTGTTTCCATCACCGGGAAATAATTTCATTAGAGAGGCGTTGGTGATGAAAACTCCATCAGGGAAGCAATACTGCTACAAGTCACAAGCATTTATGAATGACGGTTCTGTCAAGCAAAAGTGAAACTAGATAAACAGCTCTATCGGACTAATATAATAGCAGGTAATGAAAAATCTATTATTTACAAGCGACATAGATTTAACGATTGAAGCCGTAGAAAAACGGCTAAATATATTACAGTCAAATTAACACTTTGAAAAATAAAGTATTTTCAACGAACATAGTATATTCTCCGCACCTTCATAAAATTATTACCATTATTATTTATAATTACAACAAAACTTGTTAATTTTTTATGCTTAAGTTTGACATTAAAATAAATGAAATAAATAATGAAACATACAAAACTAAAAAACAATTTATTTTTCGATGTTATCTAATTTTTAAAAGTTTTCTTTAAACTTAATTTCATTAAACAGGCTTTGGTGATGAAAACTCCATCAGGGAAGCAGTACTGCTACAAGTCACAAGCATTTATGAATGACGGTTCTGTCAAGCAAAAGCGAAACTAGGTAAACAGCTCTATCGAACTAATATAATACCAGGTAATGAAAAATCTATTATTTTCAAGCGACGTGGATTTAACGATTGAAGCCGTAGAAAAACGGCTAAATATATTACAATCAAATTAACACTTTGAAAAATAAAAATATTTTCAACGAACATAGTATATTCTCCACACCTTCATAAAATTATTACCATTATTATTTATAATTACAACAAAACGTTAATTTTTTATACTTAGGTTTGACATTAAAATAAAAACCTAGCTGTGAAGTTTATAAAATAAAGATATTATATTTAAGATTTTGTTAAAAGCTGGATTAAAAAAAAAAAAAAAAGTGCAACATACAAAACAAAAGAAGAATTTATTTTTCGATGTTATCTCATTTTTAAAAGTTTTCAGTTTTAATCTTAATATTATAATAATAATAAAAAGTGATGGATTATACTTAAAATCTCGAACAAAAACTTTAAAGAAAAATCTTTGAAAAGCAAGCTTTATCGAAATTTAGTTTTAAAAAATTCATTTAGTACACATTTTATAAAATGTCTCTTTAAAAAAACATATATGAATATCCTTTTTTTTTCTTTCAACTTAACATGAAAATTAACATGAATACAATATAAATGTGAAAAAAAAAGTTTTATTTTCAAAAAACATTGAAGTAAACAAAATTAATAACATTACTTGTTAACTATACCCAAAATCATTAACAACCAAAGTTAAAGTAATTTTATAATTTCTTGATTTTCACACTTTTAGGAAACCTAACTAGATTTAAAAGAAAAATATAAACTATTTAATCAGACGAAAAAAATTAAGTACAGTGAAAGCTGTCTAAGGCGGAATCGCTTGGGACTGAAATAAAATTCCGCCTTAGACAGATTTCCGGCTTAGACAGAAAAACTTTATAGACATCTCGTTCACAGAGTATAAAACATTTCTTCGGCTAAAAGTTAAAACTGACGTATCTTTATAAAAATTTTTAATTAATTAGACATGAAATCTTTACATAATTTTATATATTTATAGTAAAAAAAATTATACTGCAAATTGATAGTACACATACAGTAGTACACCCGTTGTTCAGCAGTTCCCAGTCATATACAATAATAAAATTATCTCCAAACTACTGTCAGCAAAAAGTGACGCCTTTTCTCAACCACTGGGAATGCGAGTAGACAATACATTTCAATATTAAAAGAAAAAATTTCTTTCCATTTATATCTCGCAGGGAAATTTTCTTCCGCGTTAAACTGTAAATTTGCTACCTGGGGCCCAAAATGAATGTCCGGTTCCGTGTTACGCAGATTCTTTCCGTCTTAGACAGATTCCTCGGAAATCTCTATTTTATAAATGTGGGACTGTGAAATGTTTCCGCCTTAGACAGATTTCTGGCTTAGGCAGATTCCGGCTTAGACAGATTTCCCTGTAATTTTAATGCATATTATTTGGCAATTTCAATGACAGTTAAAAAAAAAAAAAAAAAAAAAAAAAAAAAAAAAAAAAAGGGACATAAATAAGAATATAACTTTTCATGAGTCAATGACTTTTTATTTGTATTTTGTCACTTTAAGAATATCATTCCTGTTTAGTGTCTCTCAACATCAATATTTGTCAATAACATGCTTCATCCAAAGAGTAATAATTCCCAAGTTTTTTAACTGTACTTTGGCACTTTAACTCTTTTCGGGTGTGGTGTACTATCAATAGCACACAGAAAAAGAAAAAAAAAAATCTGTAATCCAACAGATGTAAAGTTGCCGAAATCTGTATGGTTACTAACATTTTATCTGTACACTGTACAGGAAAATATGCAAATCTATAAAACTAATTTTTGTAAAGTTACAGAAATCTGTAACTTTACAAACTAGTCCACTAAAATTACAGTTATCTTACTAGACTTTTATCTGTAACCTAGGTTGCAATTACAAAATATATTATAGAAATCCCAGTTTCCTAAAACAAATCTTAGTAACCTTGCAGATTTTTTGATTTTCGGTG
The DNA here is from genome assembly GCA_964019185.1 of Maratus speculifer. Classification (NCBI taxonomy): domain Eukaryota; kingdom Metazoa; phylum Arthropoda; class Arachnida; order Araneae; family Salticidae; genus Maratus; species Maratus speculifer. The sequence goes on along the minus strand of OZ025295.1, from coordinate 123,071,006 downwards.
CAAATCTGCATCTGTTACATGAATTTTTGCTGTTGTCATTAGATAAAAAGTTCTAAAAAACTTTTAGTAACTTTACAGATTTTTTTTTTTTAACAGTGTACAAATGTTTTAATGGAGAATTATTTTATTTTAACAAATATTTTTTATTACGGTTTACATATAGTAATGTTAGCATGTGTCTATGCATCTACTACATGACTTCATTAACATTTAGGCCTTTAGTGATAATAAAAATGATAAATATTTCCTTAATTCTCTTTGCACAGTTTGCAATCCTTTTATATTTAAACATATATTTCACTCTTTAAATTTCAAATAAAGGTTACTTTTCTGGAAGAATTATGAAGTTCAAAAAGTATAAGAAAATTGTAATATCAGTTATTTTCTAAACATTTCCAGAAACTCTTCTTTAGCTTATTGTCATATATGAATATGAATTGAATGCAAAACAACAACATAAGTTTAAGATGCTGAAATATTTGCTATTGTTAATGTTATAAACGTGATTTTTTTTTCTGAAATAGAAAAAAAAAGGACTTGAAAGGGGAACAATATCATTCCTCTTTCGTGTTTCGAATTTGTAATAACATGCTACATCCAAAGAGTGGTAATTCCCAAGTTTTTTAACTGTACTTTGGCCATTTAATAATATCATTTCTAAAAACACACATACACACACAAATAACGCCTGCATTCAAATCATAAAAGTATATACACAAATAATATACGGACAACAATTAATACAATAAACCCAACTGGAATGAGTACCTAACTGGAGTGAGTTTTCACTCCAGTTGGATTTATTGTATTTATTGTTTGTATGTCTGTATATCAATTGTGTGTGTACCTTTATGATTTGAATGCAGGCGTTATTTGTTTATGTATGTGTGTAAATCGATGGAATAGTAAATCTATTCATCGTTGTCCCGGAATCCTAATCTATCTTTTAATGATGAAGATGACTTTCCCCAACTTGGTTTATTAGAATCTAGGAAAAAAAGTGACCGGAAAAAAAGTTATCGGAAAAAAGGGACATAAACTACAAAAGTGGAAAAAAGTGACACGGAAAAAAGTGACGCGGAAAAAAGGTGACAAGGAAAAAAAGTTACCGGAAAAAAGTGACAAAGAATTGATTTTGGGGATTTATTATTGATTTTGGGGATTCATTGCTTAAGTATGAAAGGGGGATCGGGGAGGGGGCTCAGTTTAGGGAAATGGGTTTTTCTGAATTAACTGTTTTGGTTCAATTTTTGGATATAGGTTCATCCTGAAAAGACGCTTGCCTGATTAGTTTTGGGAAGGTACGATTATCCCCCCCCCCCCCCCATCCTCCTCAATTAGATAAATGGGTTTTTATGCAGAATTGTCCAACGTGTGTCAAATTTGCATATAGGTTCTTTTCGATAAGGCTTATATATAGTATATAATGCCTGAAGAGATTTAGGAGTTCTAATGGTTAAGTATAGAGAGGGAACGGGGGATAACTTTTCTAAAATTAAATTAATAACTTTTTACGCATAATTATCCGATTTGCTTAGAATTTTGGACATAGGTTCATTATGATAAGACGTATCTCTGATTAGTTGTGGAGTTCTTCTGCTTATTATAAAGGGGAGCGAGCAATTATATCACCTTGAACTAGAAAAATAGGTTTTTATGCAGAATTATCCCATGTATTTCAAATTTTAAATATAGGTTCTTTCTAATAAGGTGGATTTCTGAATAGTTTTAAGGATTTAATATCTAAGTATAGAAGGGGAATAGAATATAACCCACTTTAAATTAAATTACTTTTTACGCAGAATTATTAGATTTGCTTCAAATTTTGGATTATAGAACCATTATGATAAGGCGTATCCCTGATTACATATGGGGTTATTTTGTCAATTAAAAATTGGGGCGGGTGATTATTCCCCCCCCCCTTAAATTAGATAAATTGTTTTTTATGCTCACTTATCCGATATATTTCATATTTTGGATATATGTTCTTTCTCATAAAGTGAATCCCGGAATAATTTTAAAGGTTTGATGGGTAAGTAAACACTGGGGGAATGGATGATACCCTCCCCCTTAAATTAATAAATGGCTTTTTACGCAGAATTATCTGATTTGATTCAAATTTTGATTGGGCTTTCATTATGATAAGGCGAAGTCCTGATTAGTTGTGGGTTATCCCCCGTTCATCGCTCTATACTTAGCCATTAAACCCTTAAAACTATTCAGGGATTCACTTTATCAGGAAGAACCTATATCCAAAATTTGAAATACGTTGAATAGTTGTGAAAGAAAAAAAAAACAATTTATTTTATTTAAAGAGTGGAGGATTAATCGCCCGCTTCCCCTGTTTAATTATCAAAAGAACCCCATAATTAATCAGAGATTCGCCTTCTTATAATGAACATACATCGAAAATTTGAAGTAAATCGGATGATTCTGCGTAAAAAGCCATTTATTTAATTTAAGGGGATTTATCCGCCGTTCCCCCCTGTATACATAGACATTAAACCCATAAAACTATTCAGGAATTCACTTTATGAGAAAGTTTCTATATCCAAAATTTGAAATACATCGGATAAGTGTGCATAATTTTTTTTAATCTAATTTAAGGTTGGTATAGTAATCACATGCCCTCCTTTTTAATTACCAATAGAACCCCATAACTAATCAGAAATACGTCTTATCATAATGAACCCATGTACAAAATTCGAAGCAAATCGGATAATTCTGCATAAAAAGCCATTTATTTAATTTAAGAGGGGTTTCCTCCATCTCCCCTTTATACTTAGCCATTAAATCCTTAAAACTATTCCGGAATTCACCTTACCAGAAAGAACCTATATTTAAAATTGAAATACATGGGCTAATTCTGCATAAAAACATATTTATCTAGTTTGAGGGGGAGAATTGCCCCCCCCCCTTTATAATAAGCAGAAGAACCCATAACTAATCTAAGATACGTTCTATCATAATGAACTTATGTTCAAAATTTTAAGCAAATCGGATAATTATGCGTAAAAAGCAATTAATTTAATTCAAGAAAGGTTATCCCCCGTTCCCCCTCTATACTTAACCCTTAAACTCCTAGAATCTCTTCGGGCATTTTATACTATACATAAGCCTTATCGAAAAGATCCTATATGCAAATTTGACACACGTTGGATAATTCTGCGTAAAAACCCATTCATCTAATTAAGGACGGATGGGGGGGTAATCGTCCCTTCCCAAAACTAATCAGGCAAGCATCTTTTCAGGATGAACGTATATCCAAAAATTGAACCAAAACAGTTAATTCAGCATGAAAAACCCATTTAACTAAACTATGAGCCCCCCCCCCGATCCCCCTTTCATACTTAACCAATGAATCCCCAAAATCAATTCCTTGTCACTTTTTTTCCGGAAACTTTTTTCCTTGTCACTTTTTTCCGCTTGTGTAGTTTATGTAACTTTTTTTCCGATAACTTTTTTTCCGGTCACTTTTTTTCCGTTTACCGGTTTATTAGTGAGAAACTGCCGACTCAGGTATCGGTCGGAGTAGCTCAGTGGTTAGAGCAACAGCCTGGAGTGCTGTAGTCCCGGGTTGTATTCCTGGATCTGGCTAATTTTTCACTAAAGTTAGGTTTATTGTATTTATTGTTTATATGTCTGTTTATTATTTGTGTGAGTATCATTTCTCTTTAAAGTTTCACAAAGTCAATATTTGACAATAACATGCTTTATATAAAGAGTAATACCTCCGATACAGGTAAATAAATCAGAAAAATTCAAATGAAAAATATGAGAAAAGTGCGAAATCAAAACATATCTTTAAGTGTTATTTAAGGACAGAATTTTTTGCATCTTTTTAAAGTGAAAAATCCTATTTAAATTGAATGGAGATAAGCGCGCATTTTGTGCTCCACAGTTTCACCTCTGCTAATAGAAATAGACTAATCGAACTTTTAAGAATAGAACATGGTTGAAGAATAACACAAGTTATTTTACTTCTACCAGGGAAATTATCAAAATGGCTTCAATAACCCCTTTAAAAGCAATTGATTTTTAAAAAATCGAAATTAAATATCTTGCAATTTTTTTAATAAAGATATTTTTATAAAGACGAAATTAACTATTATCGGACGCCAGTTTTTTATACAATATTTTACTTTTATAATTTATTCGCACTCCACAGTGAATTTTTGCGATCCATCTTTTTATCTCGGTTCTTGCTACTATATCCATTTGTTACGTCAGAGGGGTATGAGACTAAGGCCCCGCTTTGCTCTTTAAGTAGTTAGAAGTATATATTCGCACTTAATACTTAAAAATTAATTTCGATGCACATTTCTCTTACATACGTTATCAAAGCACAATTAAAAGTTTTTCTTAGAAATCAGCGACAACCGAATAAAATACGTGTCAGAAATTTTGATCCTGACGCCATGTAGAAAATGACGTAGGACTGAAAAGAATTAATCTTATGTTAGAATTTATACAGTAACCGAATAGTGAAACAATAAATGACGAAGGCCTTTTTTAAAACTCGTAACTATGCTAAAGTATAATATGCAAAATAAATAAATAAATAAAATAAAATAAAAATAAAATAAAATAAAATAATAAATAAATAAATAATACATTATTGAATATTTCGAAGTTTTAAGTATACCTGGCTACATATTGGTTTTCTATAAACTTTATCTTTCAAATTTATCTGAGAATGAGACTACGTGTACATAAATTAAAAAACTACAACGTTATAACGCACAAATTTCGTAAAACCTCAAACCTCCCAAAGAATTTCATACGCCGTTTCAAGGATGCCTTAATCCCCTTCCTAAGTCAAAGAAGAAAAAAAAATGAAATGGGTTAAAAAAAAAAAAAAAAAAAAAAAAAAAAAAAAAAACGGCTCGGTTATAGCCCCGAGTACTGGCTGTAGAAATGCATTATGTCATTCCATAGCCAGTACTCGGGGCTATAACCAAACGGGGTTTTTTAAAACCCATTTCACTTTTTTTTTTTTCATTGAGAAAGGGGATTAAGGCGTCCTTGAAACGGCGTATGAAATTCTTTGGAAGGTTAGTACTTTTATGAAATTTGTTCGTTATGACATTGTAGTTTTTTAACTTATGTATAGAAATTTGCACAAAGTGTTACAATTTTACTTGAGACTGTGTGTTTTGAATATTATAAAACAGAATGTTGCCAAAACTGAAAATATACATTACCACAATCAATAGAGTGTCATGTTCGGAGGTGCGAAAATCATGCTAAAAACATTAGGAACCATCTGATGATACTCAACTTACCTGAAATAAAAAGAAGAAAAAATAAATAAAACATAAATATTTAATTACTTGAGCTGAAAAAGAAAATATTTATGTGTTATACAAACTATAATATTAAATGGAGTAAAATTGACACTTACTGTAGCGAAGGGGGGGGGGGGGGGTATTTTGTAACTACGAACAGCGAAATTTTTTATAGAACTCGACTTGATTGAATAGCACAATATCTCGAAAGAAAGTTTTATAACTATTTACTCAATGTTCTGTAATCATCAAAAACATTATTATTTTATTAATTAAGAAAAAAGCTTTTTAAAATAAAGGGTATACCAAGACATTTTTGACTCGCGTATAGCCTGCGTTGGATTACCTGGTTTTAATAAAGAGATTTAAAAACTATTTATTAATAAAACTTTTTAAAGATTTTAATATAATACATCATGCAAGAAAACGTAAAAAAATATCGTATTCCGATAGAAATAGCATTTTACCCCTCTATGTTTTGTAAAATTGTTGCACTAACAAAAAAAAAAAAAAAAAAAAAGAAGAAGAAGAAGAAGAAGATGAAACCACATATTTTATTTGTAGTTCGAAAGTGTTTGGGGCCTGAAGATTCTGCTTTGGATCTAAAAATTCCATTTGTATTCATTTTAATTATTTATTTTTTCCCTCCATGTTCAATGTGGTATAAGTTATTAAATTCAATGTTTCATATATTGTAATACAATTAAGAGTTTTATATATACTAGTAGATCGAACCCGGGCTTCCCGGGTTACATAGCAATGATAAAAAGCATTCTTTAAAATTGAAAACTTTAATGAATTTTCTACATGTAATATGCGTTTTAGATTGCTAACTAAATCCAAAAAAGCATTTTTAACCCTTTAAGCCCTTGAAGGGGGTGAGATAAAATATATCTCACTTAATTTTAATTGCAAAACGCCACATTGTGGCGCCAGTAATTTGAAATAGCAATTTTATTTTTGTCAAATACGTGAAGAAACGCTTTTAAATATTTTGAAACAAATTTGTTTTTAAATTCTGGTGTCAATCGATCACTTCAGTATTTTAAGAATATGACAAATTTAAAATTTGTTTTATAAATTAAAATACACAACACAAATTAAAAGAATAAATATTGCACTCTCCGTCACTTCAACGTGCTAAGAAGATGCCGTATTTCCCCTGAAATACACAAACCTTGATTTTTACAAATCATGCCAAACCAAATTTTCAATTACATTTTAAACATTTGATATTGACGAATTATGAACTCTCATTTTGTCTTTTACATCGTTCTTTTTCTATTTCAGATGAATTTTCTATGTCAAAATGTACTTTTTATTTCTTTTCTGAAAATATATTCGGAAAATAAAAATGATTCTAAAAATAAAGTAAAAAATAAATAACATAAAAAATATAATTATTCCAAGAAGAAAGAAAAATTAAATAATTTTGTTTTGCATTTTAATTCTGATAAAATGACAGACAGGTAACAAAAAAGAAGTAAAAATATTGTCTGCTCTAGCAGTTTAACTGAAATTTATAAAAAAATTACATTAAGCGAATAATGTTATTTTAATATAATTACAATTGAATGTCTTAAACAATTGGACAAAAATTTGGGGAACCGGACATTACTTTAAACCTGAAATTATTGCCAAGATCGTCTTTGTTTGCTTGCTACTTCAGCGAAAAAAATTCAACCCGGAGGGGAAAAAAAGAATCACACTAAACAGGTACTAAATCCTTTGACATCAGCCGTGCGTTTTTTCTCTAAATAAAAAAGATCTGCATAAATTTAAGCATTATAATGTAGCATTTTATTTTATTATAAACTAAAAACTATAGTACTAAAAATTTCCACGGACTTGTCATTGATATTTTCCTTCTTTTTAGCGTAAACACGCGGTTGTGTTTGGGTTTAATGTAGCAGATTTCAGGATTATATTTTTTGCACCACTCTCAGCCACCATAAGTCCTCGCTATTTCTTCTTTTTACTTTATGGCTATTTTTCCTTTACTTTGCCCAGAAATGGAGTACTCAAGTTGCCACCTACACAAAAATTAAATTAAAAACTCCTAAAAAATTAATATCTCAAAAACAAATTGAGATACAGTTTGTCAGGTTCTGATAGCACCTGTGCTAAGGAATGTAATGTCTACTCTTTCTCTATTTGAATATTTTTTATTGTATGGTTGTGTACAGAATTTCCAAGGTGACATTCCTTCTTTGTGGAAAGGGGAATTGCCAGATAATCATTTACAGGTGGGGTGTTAGAGAAAAGAGATAGCTGAGAGGCATGTCCACCTGTCAGTGAAGTATGCGGATGGTGAGCAGATTAGCAGCATGTCACTAAGCAAGAAAAGAATGGAATATGTGTCCAATGAGGAGGCTCCAAAGGGGTTTATGTGGGGGAAAGCAGTGATTTGGAGAGGGCAAGTTTGCCACAGATGATTGATTCGGTACCTAGGTTTCGTACCTAGAGGTTGCTCTGGGTGGAAGAGCGAAAAGTGTGCGTTTTCTGGTGCGCAAAGGACACAGACGTCCTGGTGTTTAGTGTTCAGGGCTAAGAAGTGCAGCCCCAGTACACTTGTGTTGGGAGACTCAAGTTTGAGCTCCAAAAAAGTGAATTTAACGTGTATTGAGTGTGAGGTGGAAAGTGTAATTGGAATAGTACACAACCAATCTTTACGGTATCTAATGTAATGTTGAACCGGATCACCTATATCCGAGTTGTAGTTGTATATATTTGTAAATAGCGTATTTTGTGTGTACATATATTCTTAATAAACTGATAATTCGGTTACTAGCGTAAGTCTTCATTTACACCAATCTCACAGTGGGTGACCGATATCACCTAGTAATATCGGTGGTGGCAGCTATATCTACCACGGACATTCTTCAAAGTTGTGTGGACTGAGGGGAACGTCCGACAAATTGTTGGCAGCGTCGGGATAGAATCGCCTGAAACCAGTGACCAGCGAGCTGTGTTGCAGTCTGTTAATGCTGGAGTATCCAGTGGAATTCTTGTGTAGTCGTGCCATATCGTCGAGTATGTCCTAAAACATCGTGCCGGATCGTCGACTGGGTGCTAAAGTGCCGTGCCGTATCGTCGAGTGTGGACTAAAGTGTTGTGCGTATCTTTATTAGAAAGAACTAAACTGAACTGTTGTGCCATATTACCGCTACATCGTGGAGCTACCTGTGATTAGAAAAGTAATCCAGCAAAGAAAGTATAAGGTAAGGTGTTTTGATCACATCTTTCTACTGACATCTTGAACCAAAATTTGTTGTTGTATAATTAATAGTAATTTATGTAAATTGTCTATATTATTTATGTGTTTTATCAATACTTCCTACCTATGAAGTGTCCATAACCATATTTAAGGAAAGGTCATAATAACTTGAGCTAGTATTGATGGTCTATAATTTTTTTTACTAATTATGGTAATAGTAGTTGAAAGGAATAATTAAATTTACTTAAAGTTAAATTATTGTTAAAGTAATATTTAAAGGAAGCAACATTTTTAAGTTTGAGGAGTATATAATAACATTTGCTTAGAATTTTAATTGGCCAATAGTAGTGAAGAAAAAAAAAAGGCCCAAAAGAGAGCCATAGTGAGGAAAAATAAAAGTAAAGATTTTCAGTATATTTGTTTTAAGTGTAAGAACCAGTATTAAGTTCGGAAATATTTTAGTGAGGATAATTGTAGAAATTTATATATGCATGTTTTACAATTTTTCTTTATGTGGATTTTTTTTTATTGACATCAATACTCCTATTCAATTTCAACATATCAGTATTATTTTATAAATTGTATGTTGTTATCTAAGTGTATAAGTTGAAATCTGTATTGCATAGTAAGCAAATCGAATTATTGTTTTACCTTTTTGTTTTATTGGAAGTAAATTGTGTGATATCAATGGTTGAGAAAAAATTAGAGTATTCAGTAAATTAATTAGAAATGAAATGTATTGATTATCTGAAGGGTATTATTTAGTATAATAAGTGGAGAAATATCTGTACTAAGTTAGAAAATTAGGAAATATTAATTGGGTAGGTTTAACTATTCTTGTAGGGTGGTAATAACAATCGGTGAAGGTATGGCTTTCTTATTGAAACTAAAAAAGGTTGATCTTCAGGTGATAGCTGAAGAATTGGGTGTTGAATTCGTGGAAGATGATACCAGAATTCAGCTTAAGAAAAAGATAATGGATAGTGATGAGTATGACGAGGGGGTTATTAAGGAATTATCTGACGCTATTGTTGCAGAACGATTAGAACAAGAAAAATTAGAACGCGAAAAGTTAGAAAAACAGGAAAGGTTAGAGCGTGAAGAAAAACAGGAAAAATTAGAGCGCGAAAAGTTAGAAAAACAGGAAAAATTAGAGCGCGAAAAGTTAGAAAAACAGGAAAAATTAGAGCGCGAAAGGTTAGAAAAACAGGAAAAGTTAGAGCGCGAAGAAAAACACGAAAGGTTAGAAAGAGAAGAGAGGATAGAAAAATTAAGGATGGAACATGAATTAGAAATGGAGAGACTAAGGGTTCAAGGTTCGGCAAATAATAGGGAATCTAATAATGAAAGTAATATAGAAGAATTGATCAAAATCGTAAAAACTCTATCTATCAAAGTACCGGAAGGGACTGAGGAATGGAATCTATTTTTCAACAGTTTAGAAAGGGCATTCAAAACTAAAAATGTACCGGAAAACCAGCAGGCCGAAATTCTGCTAAATATGTTAGGAGATAAGGCGGATAATTTGTTAATTTATACCACTACGGAACAAATGGAGAATTATGAGGAGTTAAAGGAGTTAGTTTTGAGGGAACATGAGCCGACACCGAAGGCATGTTTGGAAAATTTTAAGAAGGCTAGGAGAAACCAGAACGAAACTCATGTATTATTTGTATCGCGTTTAATAGCGACATGGGAAAATTATTGTAAGATTAGAGGTGCTGACTCTTATGAAAAGGTCAACCAGTTAATAGTTACTGATAAATTAGTAAGTACGTTAGATGAGGATACGGCGTCATATATTGGGTTAACTCATCAAGGTAAATGGTTAGAGGCTTCTAAAATTGCTAGAGAATGTGACCATTATTTTGACCATAAAAATAAGTCTTACACCGGTAAGTATAAAAGTTTTAAAGGTAAAGATAGGCACGTAAACAATGAAAAAATGAGACCGAGGGAGGATAGCAGAGTTAGTAATAATTGGAGGCAAAATGGGAGTAATGAGACTAATTCTTTTTCAGATAGGAAAATAGATTTTAAGAAGCCTAGTGATGCTTCAGCTCCTAAATGCTTTAAATGTGGTTTGAGAGGTCATTACCAACGTTTTTGTAATAAAGTGGGTAATGAGGTAAATAATGGTAATAAAGGGCGAGATCCGAAAGCGGGTGTGCATAAGATTGTGGTAAAAGAAAGCAAAGAGTTACCTAATGGAGCAATTGTGGCGAGAATATCGGCAAAGGCCGAACAGAGAACTAACGTTATTGCTGAGAAATTAAATAAACTTGAGAAAATTGAAGTTAGTGTAAATGGGCAAAAAGCAAAGGGATTGGTTGATTCTGGATGTGAAATTAGTGTTGTTCATAAAGATTTGGTACCGGAAGAGAAATTAAAAGGAGCGGGTAGTATTTATTTACAAGGGTTATTCGGTGAAGCAGTTAAATCGCCGTTGGTTAAACTACCGTTAGCTATTCCGCAATTCGGACAAACTAATATAATTCATCAGGAAGTACTTTGCGCAGTGACTGATAATATTAATGAGCAAGTAATTTTACATCCCGAAGTGATTAACGAGTTGTCAGGTGTCAACCGTGAGGAGCCATTGCTAGAGGCCCAAGAATTAGAAAGTTCAGAAATTATTATTGATAATTCGGAAGTTATTGATAACATGAATGAAAAGGAAGGTATGAATAACGATAGTTGTAATGTTTACGCAATAGAAGCGAGTTCGCAAAATGTACAAAGTCAGAAACCAGAAAAAACGGAAGTGGAGAAAGGTAATAAAGCTATCGTTAGCAATTCCGATATGTTTAAGGAATCCCAATTGGAATGTAAAGAATTAGAGAAAGCTTGGGAATTAGCTAAAATGGATAAGGGGGATTATTATATTGTAAATGGCTTATTATATCACAAAGAGAAATTGTTAGGCGAGACTATAGCGCAATTAGTAGTTCCCAAAGTAAGAAGGGAAGAAATCCTAAAATTAGCGCATAGTTCAGTATTTGGAGGGCATCATGCAGCCAAGAAAACTTTACAGAGAATCAGGTATTCATTTTATTGGGAGGGGATGGCGAAAGAAACTAAACAATTTTGTGAGTCATGTTTAGAGTGCTAATTGACTAGAGGGGTTAAGGTAAATGATAGAGCTCCTATTTCCCCAGTGTCGCGTCCGGAACTTCCATTTCAGGTAGTTAATGTTGATTTAATTGGGCCTATTGATCCTAAAAGTTCCCAAGGGCATCAGTATATACTAACCTTAATTGATCAACATACCAGGTGGGCGGATGCAATCCCTCTAAAAAGTTTAAGTGCTAAAACTGCGTGTGATGCGCTACTTCAAATATTTATGAGGACAGGAATTCCAAATATAATCGCCTACGATAATGGAACCAATTTCACTGCCGACTTATCAAAAGAATTTGAGAAAAGGTTAGGTGCTAGTCCAAGATTTTCGACCCCACAGTATCCACAGTCTAACGGGCTCGTGGAACGATTTAATCAGACCCTTAAACGTATGTTACATCATACTATTAGAGAAGAAGGAAAAAAGTGGCATGAACAAATACCATTTGTATTATGGGCGTATAGGGAAGTCCCAAATTCTACGACGGGAAACCTACTAAATTATCATTAGCAAATTTAACAAGTTTTACATTATCATCTTTTTGTTCTTTATTTATTACTCTTACTTATATTGTTCTGTTTATTTTATTTATTCCATTCAACTATCTCTAAATTGTCTTAACCTATTGCTTTTTTTTTTTTTTTTTTTTTTTTTTTGAGAGCTAAGAAAATTTATCATCATTAAGTATTATTTAAGTTAGAAATATGATTATTGCAACTTCTGGTTATGAATATGCTCATAGGTTTATCTTAATTATTTATATTGTACATATAATATTGTATTTATCACTGTGAAGAATTCTTCAATTATGTTTACTTTTTGAGCACGCACTGAATAGCTAGGGCTACGCGTTGTCATTGTGTTTAAATTATATTCTTTCCAGTTATAATATGGTAGAGCGCCGGAGGGTCCTTTATCGATTCTCAAGTCATCTTCGGCAGGAGAAAATAAGGGAGCGCAGTTAGATACTACGCCGATTCATGAGTATTTGAATAAACTTAGGGGACGTTTAGAAAGAGCCGCAAATGAGGCAAAATTATCGTCTGAGGTACAACAAAATAGAATGGCTTACCATTATAATTTAAGGTCTAAGGAAAAAACGTTTGAAGTAGGCGATAAGGTAATATTGTTAATCCCCGATTCAACTAATAAGTTATACTCTAGGTGGCAAGGGCCGGCAACCATAGTCGAAAAACGAAACCAGCATTCTTTTATAGTTGAGTTAGCTGACGGGAGTAGGAAGCATGTGCACCAAAATAAAATACGAGAATTTATTGCTAAATGTAATATAGTTAATATTGTTTTCGAGGGTGATGAGGAATTTGGAGAAGTTGGGGAAATTCCTATTTTGAACCGGGATCAGGAAGTAGAACGAGATATAGAGAGGTTCGAAATAAAAGGGTTATCTAACAATCAAGTTAAAGATTTAAAGTCTATTTTGAGGGAGAATAAAGAGGTTTTTATGGGTCCTGTACGACCAGCGGATGTAGGAGAACACCGTATTGATCTCAAACCGGGGGTGGAAAGAAAAAAGCCAAAGTTATACAGTGTACCGGTAGCTTACAAAGAGGAAGTAGATAGGCAGATTCAGGAATTATTAGAATTAAATCTAATCGAAGTGTCAAATGCTGAAATTTGTCATCCAATTGTTTGAGTGGCGAAAAAAGACTCAACTGTTAGACTTTGTATAGACTATAGAGCTTTAAATTCGGTAACTCAGGTTCCAACCTTTCAGATGAAAGATTCTCAGGAAATCATGTATACCGCAGGAGCGGCTAAGTATTTATCATCGATTGATTTATTGAGGGGTTATTGGCAGATTAAAATGGCTGAGGAGTGTAAACATTTGACAGCTTTTACAACGCATAATGGAACTTATCAGTGGCGTACCATGCCTTTTGGATTATCAGGGGCGGCTGCTACGTTTCAGAAAGATATGAATGAGGTTCTTCAAGGTCATCGGAGGTATGCGGAAGCATATATTGATGATGTCATCATTTTCTCCGACACCTGGGAAGAACATTGTGAGCATGTCAGGGCTGTCATTGAAGAACTTAAAAGCAGAAATTTTACGATTAGGCTAGACAAATGTAAATTTGGAGAGAAATTAACTAAGTTTTTAGGTCATGTAATTGGGGGTGGAACGCATGCACCTGATGAGGAAAAAATAGGAGCAATAAGGGATCTAAAGCGACCAAAAACTAAAAAGGAAGTTTGGTCTGTTTTGGGATTAATGGGATTTTACCGATCTTATATTCCAAATTATGCCGAAATTGCTATACCTTTAACCGAATTGACAAAAGGGAAGGTTAAAAATACTGTACCATGGGATGAAAGGGCAGAAAAAGCATTTAATACCCTTAAGGATGAGTTATGTAAGGTGACGAGTTTGGCTACACCTATCGTAGGCCGGGAATATCAGCTCCACGCAGATGCTTCCGACCTGGCAGTAGGATGTTGCCTTACTCAAAAAGATGAAAAGGGTCAGTTTAAACCAATAGCTTTTGCCAGTCAGAAATTGTCAGGGGCTCAGCGTGCTTGGCCGAGTATAGAGAAAGAGGCTTGGAGTGTGCTCTTTGGGTTGCGAAAGTTTGAAAAATGGACCTATGGATCCCAAATTGAGATCATTACGGATCATAATCCATTAAAATTTCTCACCGAAAAAACCCCAAGATCACCCAAACTCACTAGATGGGCTCTTGCCTTGCAACGCTGGAACCTGAGTATTTCTCATCGTCCAGGAGCTCAACATTTAAATGCTGACGCAATTTCTAGGCTAGATAGAAAGAGCTGGGAAGAACAACCAGTTGTTAGCCCATCAACATCAACGACCCAATAGTGGACAACCTTAAAGGGATGTCGTCACACATTTAATTTTTTTTTTCTGTGTGCGTGTAAATATTTTTTGATTTTTTTGTTTATAATATTGTATTAACATGTGTATTGTTTATGTAATAATAATATTAGTAAAGGTTCAGTAGAGATGTCAGTAGATAGTGTTCAGACACCTGGAAATACCTATGTAATAAGCATAATGAAGAAATCTGTAAAGAGACTATTGAACTCTTCTGCGATGTTACTATATATTTGGGGAAAATTAGCCCCTAAAAGGCATATTTTCCGCTAAGGTGGGGGGTGTCAGGATTTGATAGCACCTGTGCTAAGGAATCTAATGTCTACTCTTTCTCTATTTGAATATTTTTAATTGTATGGTTGTGTACAGAATTTCCAAGGTGACATTCCTTCTTTGTGGAAAGGGGAATTGCCAGATAATCCTTTACAGGTGGGGTGTTAGAGAAAAGAGATAGCTGAGAGGCATGTCCACCTGTCAGTGAAGTATGCGGATGGTGAGCAGATTAGCAGCATGTCACTAAGCAAGAAAATAATGGAATATGTGTCCAATGAGGAGGCTCCAAAGGGGTTTATGTGGGGGAAAGCAGTGATTTGGAGAGGGCAAGTTTGCCTTAGATGATTGATTCGGTACCTAGGTTTCGTACCTAGAGGTTGCTCTGGGTGGAAGAGCGAAAAGTGTGCGTTTTCTGGTGCGCAAAGGACACAGACGTCCTGGTGTTTAGTGTTCTGGGCTAAGAAGTGCAGCTCCAGTATACTTGTGTTGGGAGACTGAAGGTTGAGCTCCAAAAAAGTTAATTTAACGTGTATTGAGTGTGAGGTGGAAAGTGTAATTGGAATAGTACACAACCAATCTTTACGGTATCTAATGTAATGTTGAACCGGATCACCTATATCCGAGTTGTAGTTGTATATATTTGTAAATAGCGTATTTTGTGTGTACATATATTCTTAATAAACTGATAATTCGGTTACTAGCGTAAGTCTTCATTTACACCAATCTCACAGTGGGTGACCGATATCACCTAGTAATATCGGTGGTGGCAGCTATATCTACCACGGACATTCTTCAAAGTTGTGTGACTGAGGGGAACGTCCGACACAGTTTTCAAACAAATTGCATTTAAAAGTACATATTTTCCCCTACACAACTGTGTAAAGACTGAAAATGTGCGATGTCTAGGAGTTAAAAAATTTGCAGTAATGAAAATTGCAAAAGAGAAATTTCATCAGAAAGTATTGCCATTCGAAAAATGATGTATGCGTTACGCACAGATACGTTTGGCCTTTATAATATAGATAGATATATATTGTGAAAAATTCCTTCTGTTTTTAAAGACTATCTATTTTTTGGCCAATTAGAATGCTCCATAGGCGTTTCTGTAGCGTTCTCATTTGTTAGAAAATTGATAATCTTTAAAATCACAGCTAAATTTTCACTATATTTTTAACAGTGTGTTTATTCTTATGTACAAAAGGAAAATAATTTTTTATAACATGTAATTTGTTCCTCAATAAATTAAATTAGTTTATTTATTCAGTTACATTCTGTTTAGGGAAAAGAAAATCAATAATAAATAAATAAAATTCGGACATCCATTGTCCAATGCAAACTGTTTGAATGTTTCCCATTGAGGTAATAAAAATCAGCAAAAGCATCATTTTTATGATGATCAAAACGCGGCTATAACATAGTGTTATTACGTACACCTTGGATTAAACATTAATGTTTCTATACCCCCCCCCCCCAAAAAAAAGAATAAAATGCGGTCATCACAAGGATTCAGATATGGCTCAAATATTTCCATTCACGACCAAAAACAATAACCATTTTCCAAATGGTTAATAATAAGCAAGATAATGAATTGAAAAAATATAAAACACTGAATGTTATTGATATAACATAAATTTTTACATTAATATATGTTTTAGTATACGAATCATTCATTATATTTATATGCATTTGCATCATTATATTTAGCATTGCATATTATTTTTATATGCCATCTTAATTTAGAAAGTTGATTAATATTGTTACTTGATTTTTTTTTCAAAGGTTATTATATATATATATATTGTATATATATATATATATATATATATATATATATATATATATATATATTTCTAATAGTAGCATCTATTTTTTTCTAAATATATTATGAATTATATAGTATAATATATGTTTTACTAATTTTTATAATTATTGTTACAACTTTATTTTATTATCTATGCGATTTATACTATGACCATAACCTTGACTGTTAGTAAGTCGCATGTAGTTTGTATCTGATTGCACTACAAATCTTGCTAGGATATGGGTAATGATAAATATCTTCGTATATATATCCTTTTTTTTAATGGAATAATGTATTATTGTTATTTTGTCATATTGATTTTATTTTCTTCTATGTGTATCTTTCTACTAATTTGTCATCTGAATAGCTTCCAGCCAGTCGGGTGTATTGTGAGTCGAATTCTTAGCTTTCAGCACGACTCATAACAGAAACTGGTTGGATGTTTTTGCTTTTTTGTTAAACTATACACCCCTGAAGAAGTAGTTTAATAGAAAAGCCTTATACTGCCTTTTTATCCATTTATCTTTCATTATTTTGGTAATCTGCCTTCTATTTCACTTCAAACTTCAACTGTTTTCAATAAGATAATTGTAAAAATACTGGTTTCATTGGTTTATTGTATGATAATATATGAATTACTCTGGTTATATAATGTCCATTTATCCACATATATCTTAGTAATTTGGTAATCTGCCTTCTATTTCTCTTCAAACTTCAACTGTTTTTAACAATATGATTGTAACAATACTGGTTTCATTGGTTCTTTTATTGGTATTGTCTGAATAACTTTGGATGTATTTATAAAAGTATTTATATATATATTATAATATATATAACACAACATTTTTTTTAAAGCTATGTATTGCACTTTTTAAAACTAATGTTCTTATTCATCTTAACCTAAAAGCGTTTTTTGAAAAATAAAATGTAACATACATTCAGTTTAATATGAACAAAAACGAAAATCGATACTTTTTCCAGCAGTCATTGATATGACGAAAACCAGATCATACACTTTAAAAAAATAGAAAGTAAAAGTCTATGAAGTATTGTGGAAAACAGAAAGTATAGCAGGCATAAAAAGGTAGCTACATCAATCAAGACTTTTTGAAGCTACACAGGCAGCTTAAATAATATACCTTGCTACCTGGCAACCTAAAGATATTTAGCTGTATCGTTGTTCTTCACCAAATACTGTCGCAATTATTTACCTAAAATTATTACCTAAAAATTTATTAAATTTTAATAATCCTCAGATTTTAATTTAAAAACACTGTAATAACTTGGCCTCCTATAGATTAAAAGCTAAGTGGTTGATAGCGTAAGTGCCTCTCGGCAAATAATCCAGGCAATTTAATGGAGAATCAAATATTTAATTGTAACAATAAAAAATTCTCTGTATTAAATTTATATACAGCATAAATCATTTTAGAACTCGTAGGATCTTAAACCACCAGCTCCAAGTCCAACGTTCTGTTTAGTCCATAGAATGTTCCGTTTCATAAACGACGTAAAATTTCTCCAAATCAATAACACGGCGTTAACTAAACACCGAAGACGAGACTTATCACCGGCACTCTCCTAGCGAGAGTCCTCTTCTTCCGGCTCACTTGAGTGACGTCACCCTCTACAGCTCCCGATCCGAGCTGATCCACTTTTCTCAGAGAACAAATCCGAGCTCCGAGCTCTGTTCTCTCTTCTTCTCACTCCGACCCAAAAATCCTCCCTGCAAAACCTTGGTTTCCTCTTTTTCTTCTCAGCCAAGACCTCCCCTAAAGGTCACGAACCAATCATCAACCTTAATGATCTTTTCTCATTAAGAGATTCGTAACATCGTCTTATCATTCGTACCTGAAAGTACACGCCTATGGCGCCAATGTGTCTGATCTCTGATCATCTCCGTGCTTTCGTTTTTGCGTCGGCGTGCTAACAAAGGTGCGACTCGTGTGGTCTCCTATTCACGTTAGTGTCGCCCGCCTGTCTTTTCCGCTGATCGATGATGATTTAGCGATCCTTTATATCGCCGATCTTTTCATCTTGAGAATGAAAGCCATTTTGTGTTTTCAGTACCATAGTGAAATCTCTTTTCAGAAAAAATGTCTTTAAAAGCCTGTGATAAATCTAAATTATCACAACTACCCCCGCCTCTAAGATGATTTAACGTCTGAAAGGCGTGAAATCTAAAAAGCAGAACATGGTTAGCTCATTCATTTGGGTGGCTCTTTGCACTCAAAATAAAATTTTAACAATTCTAAAAAGACACTTTAAAAAACGTTTTCAAACTCTTTTAACGACTTTGCTTTATTTGGAGAACTCTAATAATTTAAAGGTGTTGAAACCAGTATAAACACATTAAGAAAACCTTATATATACAATAAAAGAAAACTATTTACAAATGTGAGAGAGAAAAAAAAATTTTGAGCTCTTTTTTTTTCATTTTATTGCCCTGCTCAGACAATCAACGTGCGGTATATCCTTGCCCGCTCTGTGTTTTATGGCATACTGGAACGGTTGCAGTGATAAGGACCATCTTAACAACCTGGGATTGTTACCTGCATTGTTTTTCAGGAACACTAAAGGATTGTGATCGGTTTCGATACTGAACTCTTGTCCATCAATGTAGTGACGTAATTTCTTATGGCAAAAATTATAGCTGCACATTCTTTCTCTGTGGCGCTATAACTTTTCTCTTGTTCCGAAAATTTTCTGCTCAAATATATAATGGGATGCTCTTCTGAGCCCTGTCTTTGTGCTAAAACTACCCCTATCCCTTTATCTGACGCGTCCGTCTGAACCACAAATTCTAGATTATAATTTGGCGCATATAGGATGGGTTTTTGGGTGAGTTTAGATTTTAAGGTTTCGAAAGCCTCTTTCATTTCATCGGTCCATATGATTTTTTCTTTTTTCTTTTTTCCTTTTAATGCTCGTGTGAGCGGTTCTACGGTGGTCGCATAATTTTCTATATAACGGGAGTAATACCCTGCCATGCCGAGGCATCTTCTAATTTCCGTTTTATTTTTAGGGTCTGGGAGTTCCGTTATGGCGCGGATTTTCGCTTCTGCTGGCTTCCTTTTTCCTTCCCGTACTATGTGTCCCAGATATTTAACCGTTTTTTGTGCGAATCTGCATTTCGAAATTTTAACGGTAAGTTTCGCCTCTTTAATTCGACTTAGTACCGTGTTTAGATGCTGAATATGGTCTTCCCAGCTATCTGAAAAAATGGCCATGTCATCTAAATATGGAAGACAAAATTCTTCCAACCCATTTAGTAATTTAGACATAAATTTGGAAAACCTATAGCTAGCGTTGGACAATCCAAAAGGCATTGCCATTGGTAAGAAACTACCAAAGCTTGTGACAAAAGCAGCTAATTTTTGTGCTTTTGGTGTCATAGGTATCTGCCAGTATCCTTTGGTCAGGTCTAAAACAGAAATATATTTTGCCGCTGCCACCTTTTCGACCCTTTGTTCAATATTCGGAAGCGGAAAAAATTCTGTTTTTGTTATCGCATTCAAACGGCGATAATCAATGCATGGCCGAGGTTCCCTCCCCGGAGTTTCGACTAAAATCATGGGAGAATTATAATCAGACTCCCCTTCCTTAATTATATTTAATTCAAGCATGCGCTTTATCTCTTTTTTCAGTATTTCATTCTGTCTACGAGATACCCTATACGGCCTAATTCTCACCGGTTTTCCTCAGTTAGCTCAATATCATGAATAGTCAGGTCCGTTAAGCCCGGGTCATTCGGAAAAACTTCCCTGTATTCGTCTAATACCTGTTTTAACATTTGAATTTCGCCTGCTGTGCACCGCTCGTTTAATGCACTTTGTTTGATAACTTCGTCAAAGTTATAACTATTTGAATCTGCTAACGGGAAAGCTATCTCCAAATCCTGAGATTCATCTGTCTCATTAAATTCTTTTGTCAAAATATTTATTTTACCTACTCTGGTGATATAGGGTTTTAATAGATTTACATGATAGATTTGCGATTTTTCTCTTCTCCCTGGTATACTCACAATATAATTCGTCTCAGAAATTTTAGACTCTACTCTATCGGGGCCTATCCAACCTACAGACATTTTGTTTTTCTTGTTAGTTGCTAAAACTAACACATCGACTCCTGGTTGAAATTTTCGTTCTTTAGCATTTCTATCATACCACATTTTCCGTTTATCTCTAGTAATTGTCATGTTTTCGACCGCTAGCTCCTGACAGCGTTACAGTCGGTTGATAAGTTTAAAGACGTACTCAGTAACTAATTCATGCTCATCATTTTCTCCCGTCCACTGTTCGAAAAGTAGGGTTTCCGGAGTACGGAGATTTCTCCCATGAACTAGCTCTGCTGGGCTAAAACCTGTAGAATCATGCGTTACCGTCCTAAGGGTTAAAAGCGCATGGGGCAGATTAGCTTCCCAGTCACTACCGTTTTCCACGCATAGCACTTTTTAAAACCTTTTTACTGACCTGTGCCATCTCTCGATAACGTTTGAGGAGGGGTGACATACACTGGAATGGTTTAGTTTTACCCCAAACCTTTTTAGGAAGGCTGTCGTTAAATTCGAAGTAAAACTCCTCCCAAGGTCCGTTTGTATGCTAGACGGGTAACCAAGTCTACTAAAAATCATGATCATCGCTTCAATGATCGTTTCCGAGAGCATATCTGGTATCGGTATTGCTTCTGGATAACGTGAATAAACACAGATTGCTGTGAGTAAATATTTATTCCCTTTTTTTGACGTCGGCAAGGGACCTACTAGATCGCACGATAATTTTGAAAATACTTCCGAAATTATGGGAACTAATTTTAATGGGGCTTTCTTAGTTTCCCCCGCTTTTCCCACTACCTGGCAAGCATGGCATGACTTGACAAAATCCTCAATTTCCCTAATAATATTAGGCCAGAAAAAATATCTCAATATTTTATCTTTTGTTTTTGATTGGCCCATGTGAGCCGCTATACCTTCGTGACAAGCACTAAGTATCGCTTCCCTGTACTTATTTGGGACAACTAACTGTTTTCTTTCGAATCCGTGATGATCCGTTACTTTCCTCATTACTAAATTCTCTTTAATTTCGAAATTTGATTTTTTTGTTTTGCTTTTTCGCGAATGTCTCGTAGTGAGGAATCCGTCTCTTGTTCGGTTATGAATTCTGCCCTTTTAATTCTCGACAAGCCGGTCCCTGAGTCTTCCCCTGCTATCGGTAAAAACTCGTTATCTGACCTTTCCGGATCTGCCTGTTCCGTGAAATCGTTTTCCCCTGCCCCTAAGTTAGTTTCGGTTTCTTGTTCGCCTCCGTCACTCCCGGAGCTAGTTTCGCTTTTTTTCGCCTGCGCGCGCATCATTACTGCGTTCAATGTTTTGATTTCGCGTTTTTTTCTCTCGTCGATGAGCTTCTGCGTATCATTCCCTAGTATATAATAGGACATATCTACGTCTCTATCAGTTACTATAGCCTTCGTCGAGATACTTCCTATTTCGTCAATTTCAAGCGTTATATTAGCGGTGGGCAAACAGCGAACATCATTTAAGAGTGGTTGTTTTATCCACATAAATTCCCCATCTAATTGACTGTGGTTTATAAATTTACTGGAAATGACATCGACACAAGTACCAGAATCTCGTAATACTGTAATTTCCTCCCCGTTAATACGAGCCTTACTTAAATACGTCAAAAAACCTTTTTCAAATTCTTGATTTTTATTTAAATGCCCTACTGACGTGGCGTTATTTTCCCTCTTGTGTTTTTCCGGGCACTGGGCACGATAGTGCGAAAAACTTCCGCAAATAAAACATTTGTTTGCTCTCTTTTGCTCAAAAACACGGTTTCTTTCTTTATCGGGATCCTTGTCTCTCCAATTCGTTTTAGTTTCGGCCGATTTCTCAACACGCGGTTTATCTTCGAGTCTCGGTTTTTCTGATTTTATGGGAAAATTTCTCGGGTTCCAGATTTTTTTCGAGGGCCCTTTGACTGCCTCAAACTCGTCTAAACACTTAACTAGAACTAACGGGTTTTGAAATTTGCCCAAGAGTCAATAAAATGCTCTTTATATTCTATCGGCGTACGGCGCTTAATTTGGTCTGTTACCAATAATTTCTTTAAGTCTTCGAAATTTGAAATTTCTAGTCCGGTTAACCACCCTTCTAGATAACTATTTAACTCGAAAATAATATCTTTCCAAGGGGTGCCTGGTATCCGAGAATGCCTTGTAAATTTCTGGCGATATGCTTCAGGACTTAGCCGAAAGCGTGCTAACAAAATTGATTTCACGTGCGTGAAATCGTCGATTTTTTCTGGGGGCTCGCGCAAAATTAATTCTGCAATATCTGCCGGGAGCAGCGATAAAAGATGAGTCACAAGCTCTTCTGTTTCTATGCCTGCTCGAGAGGATTGCCTTTCAAAAAGGTTTAAAAAAAGAGTAATATCTGACCTTTCTGGATCGAATTTATGCATTAACGCTTTTAAAGGGGGTTTCTGATTCCTCTCAGATCCGCTACTTGACGTAGATTCACGTCTATTCGCATTTTGAGTTAATCTCAATTGCTCTAATTGAAATTCCCTTTCTCTCTGTTTTTCTTCGCTGTCCCGTGCCGCCCTTTCTCTTTCTGCCTCTAATTCTCGTTCGACCCTTACTCTTTCTGCCTCTAATTTTTCCTGTTCCTTTTGTGCGGCTGTGTTAACCTCCCTATCTTGTACAATATAATTAGCCTGCGATAGAGTAAGATCTTTATCATAATCTGCAGCTGATTCAATTTTCTGTATAATTACAGCTATTTTATCACTCTTATCAATATCAATTCCCAACTCGTCTGCTAACATTTGCAAATCGATTTTTCTACATTGCTTTAAATCAGTAATGACTGTCATTTTTAGACTGAGTTGCACTAACCGAAATTTCTATTTATTTCCTAACAACCTATAAAATTACCCTAGCATATATGCAATGTTAATTTTATACATACACTTTGCTACACAATTTAAACACAGTAAATGAGAATGAAATGAAAAATATTTACATGAAAAGTACACAATTTACCGATTCAGCACTTTTTTTTTTCAACCGACCACAATACAAGTACCTGTACTTATTTCTAATTCTAGAAAAATATTGCCAGTTTTAGCATTCAGATTTTTCGAAAACTACACTTCAAAAATGTAAACATAAATAATTTTAGATCAACACGTAACAATATCCCTCTCTGTTTAGAAGCCTTTAAAGAAAACTTAATTTATGACTAACCTCATAACATTTATGCTGCTAAAAAAAGTTTTACAATTGTACAAGAGTTTACAATTTTACAAGAGTTGTACACTCTCTTTTTTTTTCTTTCAAAACTTTCTAATTTGTTCCGTTTTGTCCGGAAAGAAATGCATTTAACATTTAATGTTTTTATCATTAAAAAAAAGAAGGACCTTTTTTTTGCAATACTCTTTACTAATTTCTTAATTTTAGATTAAAATAATAAAAGTATAGAAACATAATACATAAATTTCCTCACTGAATTTAATTTTGTGCAAGAATTATGAAACAGAGCCACTCAAAATTTAGAATGAGCTTACCTATTTCCGTCGTCTGCATCTCTCTTGGGGCATCTTTCCGTCGGAGGGTGTTGGGTGCTACGGGTAAGTAGCGGCTGGGTGGCCTTTCGTCGGTTAGGTGTTGTATCTCCGGTTATGGCTGGGTGCCTTCGTCAGCTAGGCTCGGTGTCTCTCTTTACGGTTGGGTGCCTTCTCAGCGGGGCGCTGGATTTCTTTTAGCGGCTGGGTGCCTTCTCAGCGGGGCGCCGGATTTCTCTTAGCGGCTGGATGCCTTCTCAGCGGGCGCTGGGTTTCTCTTAGCGGCTGGATGCCTTCTCAGCGAGGCGCTGGGTTTCTCTTAGCGGCTGGATGCCTTCTCAGCGAGGCGCTGGGTTTCTCTTGGCGGCTGGATGCCTTCTCAGCGAGGCGCTGGGTTCTATCGATGATTAACTCTGGAACTGCACGGCGAACTATAGTCCTGGGCTAGTGGCTCCCGCTGCCACCAGCTGTAATAACTTGGCCTCCTATAGATTAAAAGCTAAGTGGTTGGTAGCGTAAGTGCCGCTCGGCAAATAATCCAGGCAATTTAATGGAGAATCAATTATTTATTTGTAACAATAAAAAATTCTCTGTATTAAATTTATATACAGCATAAATCATTTTAGAACTCGTAGGATCTTAAACCACCAGCTCCAAGTCCAAAGTTCTGTTTAGTCCATAGAATGTTCCGTTTCATAAACGACGTAAAATTTCTTCAAATCAATAACACGGCGTTAATTAAACACCGAAGACGAGACTTATCACCGGCACTCTCCTAGCGAGAGTCCTCTTCTTCCGGCTCACTTGAGTGACGTCACCCTCTACAGCTCCCGATCCGAGCTGATCCACTTTTCTCAGAGAACAAATCCGAGCTCCGAGCTCTGTTCTCTCCTCTTCTCACTCCGACCCAAAAATCCTCCCTGCAAAACCTTGGCTTCCTCTTTTTCTTCTCAGCCAAGACCTCCCCTAAAGGTCACGAACCAATCATCAACCTTAATGATCTCTTCTCATTAAGAGATTCGTAACATCGTCTTATCATTCGTACCTGAAAGTACACGCCTATGGCGCCAATGTGTCTGATCTCTGATCATCTCCGTGCTTTCGTTTTTGCGTCGGCGTGCTAACAAAGGTGCGACTCGTGTGGTCTCCTATTCACGTTAGTGTCGCCCGCCTGTCTTTTCCGCTGATCGATGATGATTTAGCGATCCTTTATATCGCCGATCTTTTCATCTTGAGAATGAAAGCCATTTTGTGTTTTCAGTTCCATAGTGAAATCTCTTTTCAGAAAAAATGTCTTTAAAAGCCTGTGATAAATCTAAATTATCACAACACTAAAACAGCATTAAGATACTTTAAAATAAAATTTAAATAGATGTTTCGTGCTATAAACATAGCACTTCATCAGTAAAAACACAATATTATAAACAATTGCAAAAAAAATCAATTACTTTTTGAAGGAATGTATACTAATTAGACATTAGAGAAATCACACCTGAATATTGCTTGCATCGTTTTGGAGTAATATACACTTGTGCTCAGAATAACTCTAATTAAGAATGAATGAGCTCCAGTATAACTCTAATTAAGAATGAATGAATCCTTTGCAGTCATTTAAACTATTCACGTTTTTGCAAACGAAATGCGATGTTTATAGTACGAAACGTCCGTTTTAATTTTAATGTATCTTAATGTTAGTTCAATGTTTTGAAAGTATTTTTTTTTTTTTTATCTTTACAATTACATAATTTACTAATTCAGACGTAGGATGTTTGTATATATGTTTTAAAAATTCTCCTATAATAATCTTATTATCTGATTATTTCATAAAATTTCGTAATAATTTTATTACCACTAAATATATTACATCTTTTGCTTTATAAGTGACGGATGTCTCATGAAGGCGGTATTTTCTTTACAACACTGTTGTGTCGACCTATTCGATTCAAGTGGCCAATTCTGACAGCCTGTTATGAAAAATATTCTGTCTTTACCAACAGCAATATGAAAAATAATTGAATAGTTTATGAATAAGAGCATTTCGTTATTTTCATGCGTTTGCGGAAAAAGTGAGAAAGTATGCTGTTTAAATTCGAGAGCAATCTTATATTCTATACATTCTCGCATGCGCATATAAAAATTGAAAATGGGGACGTCCTGTAGACTGAATTCTATAAATCTCTGAGCATAAAGACTTTTTTTAATTTCTAACTTTTTTATTTATTAAAAAAAAATCTACTTTAAACCACAACAACTACTAAAAATTATATTACCTTTTTTTTTTTTTTTTTTTTTTTTTTTTTTTTAACTTAAGGTTGTTCTCAACTGCTCCGCTCAACAAGCGCAAAACGTTTTGACACATTTACAACTTCATTTTTTAACAGAAAGATATAAAATTGGAGTGCCTGACTATGGAAGCGATTTCGAATAGAATTTAATTTTCTATTTTATGATAATTAAACTACCTATCCAATTCTAAGCTATTTGGATCACAAGATCACCCGTTTTTCTCCTGCTTTTTGACCGGTTTTTCTGCTTTCGTCGGGAGATGTGCTCAAAAATGTCAACTTTGAAGGCTTGTTCTAAAAAATCTATTGTGTTTGAAAAAAAAAAAAAAAAAACAGAAAATTGAGTGTATTTAGGGAGTTTCTGAATAACAACACCGGCTAGTTTCATGCATTTCCGAACAAAAATAAATTAAAGCATACGTCACAAAGTGGCCCTTTTTGATTTAAGAACACCTTTAAAAAAAAAAATCAGTAATAATACTTTTACGAAAATTAAAATGCACCGAACTGTACATTACAGAGAAACTTATTATATGAAATCATTCCAAAAAAAAAAAGATGTAATAGGAAAGATTAAGATCTCTGAAAAGTCTTTTCAATAAACCGCTTGAAACTCCAGATAAATTTTTCACGAAAGCCATACATACAAAACAAACTCACTCCAAAAACAAATTTAAAACAAGGAAAAATTCACTTCAAACAAACCAGAAAAAACATATAGTCTGTAAAATTTTCCTTTAAAAAAATGCAGCCAAACTCACCTGCTACAAAGAGAAAAAAAAAATCAAAGATATATATTGAAGAAAAAACAAAATCTATCGAACGTTGCAGGGGCATCGAGTACACAACAAAAGCTAGGAAAAACACTAGGAACAGATGAACCAAAGACAAAAACGGGGAAAAAAGAGAGAGACTTTGAAATATGGATGGGGAAAGATTAGATAACGTTGGAGGATGAAGTGGCTTCAAAATGCAATCATGCAGGTACGGAACTCGGATCAGATTTTAAGGTGTGTTTTATATTGAAAGGGAAGGGGGGCTACGGTGTTTTCCCCCCGGAAGAAATGTCTTCAACCGCTCCCTAGAGTTCGGAATTAATACCATTACTCACTCACAAAAGGATGTCGTAGAGTTTTAGGGAGAGGGGAAGGAATAGTTTTGGGTTATTTCAGTAGGTACCGTGTCATCGGGAATTTTATGTCTCACTGATTAAATTTTTTCTTTTATTATTATGAGTTGCCGTAATTTTACGATATGGAAGTGAGCAATTTTAAAAATTCTAACAAAAAATATTACAGAATTTAAAACTAAGGATATAGATCGAAACAAATTTTTAAGACTGAAAACGAAACCGAAACCCGAGTTTCCTATTCTCAACCGAAAACGAGAACCAAAAGGAAAGTGTCCAAAAATACTTTTTTGTAATTACTACAGATTATGAACGTTGCTGTAATTTTACGATATGGAATTGAGCAATTTTAAAAATTCTAAGAAAATGTTTTGCACAATTTAAAACTGATGGTAAATTGAAACTGATATTTAAGATCGAAAACGAAACCCAATTTTACTAATCTTTCTTTTTTCGGCTCAAAACGAAAACGAAAATGTCCAATTTTTTTTATGTAATTAATACATATATAAATATGCATAATTATATTAATAAAACGTTTGGCTCGTGTCCCAAATCATCTCTTTGTACGTCTGGCAATTTTTTTTCATATAAAATAAAATACAACTAATTAATTCATCAATGATACAGAAAGATTTTCTAACGATACAAATTCCATCTAATTAAAAAAACTTAGGTATAAATAACTGGATTCATCTTTTATAATGATTCTTGTAAATGATCATCTATTATACAAGCAAAATTCAGACACTTTTCTCCGGAAGGGATTTCTGTCGCTCCGGGAGGAGGGGATTTGCACTTTTTTATCACGGAAAAAAAAATTGAATCTCCCGGGGGAGGAGATTTCTCATTGCAGCTGGAAAGAATGTCCCTCCCCCCCCAGGGCTACCTATTGAATTAAACATTGAATACAAGACATTTCTCATGGACTATTCGAAACACTTCTGCGGTTTCAAGCAAAAAAAAAAAAAAAAAATATGCAGCTTTTAATGAACACATGAAAAACATCTTCAAAGTTTAGTTACATATTCACTATATACTTTATGATTTGCACTCACATCTAGAATCAGCTATGGCAGATAATTATAAAGAGTGATAAACAGTGTAATTATAAACAGTTCACAGTAATGAATAAGGAGTTTGCCATTTGAGTCGATACAGCTCAAATCAATATAAATTATATTGAAAATATAATTTTAAAAGAAATGAAATTTTCGGATTCCAGATAGTTTTGGCCCGACCGAATTTCCGATATTATTTTCTACGAAAACGAATTTTCGGCGAAACTCAGATGTTGTACCGAAATCTAATTTTTGGTTGATCTCTTCTTAAAACTATTCTTTTAATAATAACAAACTTTGGATTATAACTAAAAATTAAAATGGTTGGTGTAATATTGACTATTGCTCACTTAAAAAAGGATCTCATGGAGTTTTTTGAAGAAGGGAAGAATAGTTTGGGGCTATTTCAATAGGTGCCATGCCATAAGCAATTTTATGTCTCACTGATTATCATTTTTTTTTTTTTTTTCATTATTATGCAAGTTACCGTAATTTTAAGGTATGGTAATGATTTAAAAAAAAAAAATCAAAATAATTCTGAAAACTAGATTTAAAATAAAATATTGTTTAAAAAAAGTAATGCACAATTAGCAAAATAAAAAGATTTTTTTTTTTTTTTTTTTTTTTTTTTTTTTTTTTTTTTTGTAAATTGATAGCTTTTACGTAAATTGAACAATCCAAAATCTGTAAATCGATTTTGAAATAATCTTTTTTTTCTCTAAAAAATTTAAATGTTACGTCTTTTTTTTCACCATGGAGCAGCGTCACAGGTTATTGGATGATTTATCCCAGTTGTGAATATCTATTCTTGATATGATTTATTGACATAATAATAATAATAATAATAATAATAATAAACACGGTAATAATATACCATGATGTCATTACAATAAATTTAAACAGACGTGTCTGTTCTTCAGCTGAAAACGTGTCATTTAAAAAAACTTAAAATATAAACAAATAAGGCATATCAAAAATATAAAAATAGGTTTCTGTTTTTCCTGAGAGTACCTGCTGCTTCCTTAAATTTCCTGTAAAAAGGCAAATTTTTGTCGTGCTCAATTTTTCCGGCTCATTCACCCAAAAATTAACTTATCCAGTAGAATCAGGGTGAGGAGAAGGAAATTTAAATTAAAATCTTTTGACGAAAATCCTATTTTTTTTTTATGTTAAATTACTTTAAAAAGCCTGAATAAAAAATGAATTTTAGTATTTAAAAAAAAGGGGAGAGAAAACAAGAAATTTAGTTATTAATTAGCTTTAAAAAACTTTGACGGGAAAATTGCCCCTTTTTCGAACAAAATAATGAGACAAGTTTAAAAAAAATAACAAAAGTGTAATTTAGAGTTACAAAATAAATCTCCAGAAAACTATACAGCTTTCATAAATATTTCAGAGTTTCGAAACATTATATGCTTCGGGTTGCTACTGAATTTTATAACTTTTAGAATCGAAAACAACCGAATGATGAATCCCCATTGAAGAAAAGTCTATAAAAATGAATATTAGTATTTAAAAAAATGAGAGAAAAAAGAAAAAAATAATTAATTAAATTTGCACTGTAAAAAAGAAAATGAAATCTCAAATTGATTTTTAATTTTGGCAAAAGTGAAAAACCGTTAAATATAGAGAAAATATCTATAAATTTTCATTAAAAAAGTTTTTCTAAAAATTATAGATTTTTTTCATAAAAATCACAAAATCTACATTTATATATATATATACAGAAAGAAAAATGTTTTTCTTTAAAACAGATTTTTCTTGAATCAATAAAGTGCAAAAACATGGATGGGAAAACTGCCCCTTCCTTGAGCAACATAAAAATGAATAAATACCTAAATAAATGTATATATAAGAAAGAAAGCCTGGATTTTGTATTAATCAAGACACAACACAAACTACTGAACCTAAAATCATGAAAATTGGAGTAAAAATACTTCTTAAGATATCGAATGCCGCTAAGAAAGGATTTTCGAAAATTTCACTCCTTACGGGGTTAAAAAAAAGAACGAACTTTTTAAAAATTCCTTAAAAATTTTTTATTTCTCTTTTACAATCATTTTTCAACTGTTAAGATATTTTAGTGCATTTTTGTATGGTGAATCATATGGTACTAACCAAATTCTTTTAAGTCTAAAAATGCACGAGATATTTCATATTTTTCTAATTTGACGATTTCTTTGACACCAAAACTGTCTTGGCCGTACAAGTCGAAAATTTGAAAATCAAATTTTCGAGTGCCAATTTCTGAAAAATACATCTGTTATTATAGAAGAGAAAAAATTAATGAATAATGTTTTAATCAAATCTTTTGGTTAAATAATTAAAACGACTATGCAAGGTTGAAAAAATTAAAACTTCAAAAATTGAAAAAAAATATCTAAAAAGAATGATACATTTCTGTTTTACTAACACCATACCAAAATGTAGTATCATGCCATTTATTTCAACCTAACCGTGCAAACTAATTTTGTATAGCAAATTGTGCCAGATAATATAAATTGCAATTTATTGAACGTGAATAATTTTTTTATGATTATTGTTTAATCGTAATCACGCAAAACTTTTTAATTTGTTACTTTGAATATAATTTTTTTACTTGCATTTATTAGTATTACTGACATGGATTTTACCATTTGGCATATATTTGATGATGAGAAAGATATTGTAAAATTATTTCAACACTTAGTAATTATGCATATAAAAAAAGTTCTGTTCAAAAAACCTAAATTTAATATGATTTAATAAAAGATATAACCTCTTAATGACGTTCATATTGTTTTCAGTAATTTTCTTGCACATTCCAGGTTAATATTTATATTGCTTTAAAACACATGATCGAGTTCACTGACATATATTTCATTTGATTCAAAGTTTCTTTGAACAAAACGGACCAGCA
This sequence comes from Maratus speculifer, assembly GCA_964019185.1. Taxonomy (NCBI): domain Eukaryota; kingdom Metazoa; phylum Arthropoda; class Arachnida; order Araneae; family Salticidae; genus Maratus; species Maratus speculifer. Next base: position 123,039,513 of record OZ025295.1, on the reverse strand, counting down.
TAGCAGTCGAAGACTGCTAGTAAAAAAATAAATAAAAAATGAATACGACAGAGCAGTAAAATAAACCTTCTGAAGGCCCTGCAGATTTCATTTATATTTCAGTATTTTTAAACATTATAATTTTTCGGATTACTACTTAATTCCACAACCATTCAGTTCCTAGATGTTTTTTTTTTTTATGTGTTAACGATCATTTTGTAATGAAGATAGTGTAATTTTCTTCTTGAAACAATACGTTTAGCATAATTTCATACAACTATTTAAAAAATAATCGTTTGGGGGCCACAATAATACTTACCCATCATGGATATGCATAGTATAAAATGAGAAAATAAAAGAATGTAAACTATATATAAAATGCATCGGAATTCCAAAATAAAATTTATGCGTATATTTAAATATTTTTAACACAGGGTACGAAAGAATTGCTGATGTACCAATTTCGATAAATTATATAAAAGGCTAAACTACTAGAGTAGTACCGAATTGCGTAAAGGAAACATCCTTATAACTTCAAAAATAATAATCACATTAACTAACCGTTTACTGCGTCGGATTAAGTGTCTTATATCCCATTAAAATACATCTTTGAATTGAAATTTGAATGAAACACAGTGTCAAGAAAAATCGTACCTTGTGGAAAGTAGGATTACAAATATCACGGCAACTAATTATCAGATCAACCTCGTTCTTTATGAAAAATTTGTGATATTTTATTGCATTTTACATCCACTCCTTAAAATAAAAAAATCCGATTTTTTTTTTTTTTTTTTTTTTTTTTTTTATGTGCCTTTTATCAGAACAAATATTTCGAATGTTCGAAAGAAATAGTTCCGGATAACCGAGGTTACCGATATTAAGGAGGCTTATCCCCATTATTACATACTAACTACACACTAAATTTCAAATATCTATCTCAATTAGTTCGGGAGATAGAGCGTTTACATACACACAGATAGGTAGACGACATTTTTTTTTTTTCTGAAAATATTTTTTTTGAATCTCCAGTGTCTGAAACGTGTAAATCCGCAAAAAAAATTTCGATTCTCAAAACAATTGCTATCCTATACTACGTATGATGGGTAAGTAATAATAATGTAAACAACACAATTATTAATCATTTAATATAATTCTAAAACATTTTTTTTTTTTTTGCTATCATTCAAATAAATACTGCACTTATGCAATGCAGTCCTAAATTTTTCTGCAAACCACATCTTACAAAGAAAAGGAAACCTAGGTAAAAAGAATAGAAAAGAAACTTTACTACACTGAAAAATATTTATACGAATTTCATTTGAAGCACACCTTAGTAGTAGGAAAACGACAGTACGGGCTCAAGCGCAGGTGGGACTGTGGGACCGTCCCTCCTGCGGTGCCTCCTGCGGCAGTCCCACCGCCACCACCGTCCCGCCACCATCCCTCCTGGTCCCTCCTGCGCCCACCGTGCCACCGCCACCCTCCTGCTCCCCACTATGCATCCCCCTCCACGAACGCCCCCTAGTGGAAAAAAGGAACATTCTATTATAACAGGATAGGTGAACAACCTTCCCTAATTAAAAATATTATCAATCACATCTCAACTCGGAATCATACTATAAGATGAAGATTAAATTTATATTTGAATTTTGAACAACCGTAATTTTAATGAGTATTATTAATTAAGCGAAACAATTAAAATCTCAGTTTTTAACCATTTTATTTAGATTTCTTCAACTACAAGATGAGATTATCAATTTAACTCAAGAAAGTTAAACATATATTTGAATTTTGCTTCATAGACATCTTAATGAGTAGTATTAATTAAGTAAAAACAATAGAAAATATCCAGTTTTATAGAAAAAGACTGATTTCTTACGATTTTTATCAACTATATGATCAATGTAACGACTTAAAAGTTGAAAGTTAAACATGTATCCTAGTTTTTCAACAGCTATAGCCTTAATGAATATCGTTAATTAAGTAAAAAAAACAATGGAAAATATCAAGTTTTATGGAAAATGACTGATCTCTTACGATTTTTATATACTTAAGAGAGAAAACTTAAACATACATTTCAGTTTTTCAACAGCTATAACCTTAATGAGCATTCATAATTAAGTAAAAAACAATGGAAAATATCGATTTTTATAGAAAAAGACCGATTTCTTACGATTTTTATCAATTGCAACATCAGTGTATCGACTTACAAGTTGAAAGTTAAACATGCATTCTAGTTTTTCAACAGCTATAATCTTAATGAGTATCGTTAATTAAGTAAAAAACAATGGAAAATATCAAGTTTTATAGAAAAAGACTGATTTCTTACGATTTTTTCAACTCAAATTTCAGACTATCAATTTGATAGAAAGAAATTTAAGCATGCATTCCAGTTTTGGACAACCATTTCCTTCATGAACATTATTAATTAAGCAAAACAACAGAAAATATTAAATTTTTAACTGATTTCTTCATATTTTTTTTTTTATTTATTTATTTTTTAATATAAAATCAGAATACAGAACTTAAAATAGAAATTTAAACATATTTTTTAGTTTTTGAACAGTCGTTACCTCAAAGAATTTCGATAATTGAACAATTAACAAAGGAAACTAATGATTTTTTTAACGAAAAAAGACGAATTAAACGAATTTGGTTAACTTTTACTCTAATTGGAAATTTCATCGTACTTTATATATACCAACTAAGTAGAATTTTAATACATAAACGAATAATTTAAAGAAATCCCCAGCACGCAAATGTGAACCTGCAGAGCATTTCTTATTACGTCATATCTAAACTAAAACTTTTTTCTGCAACCCCTCCAAGCATGCATTCCAGGTAGGGGAACATAACAAAGAATTTTGACGTCACAACTTACAAAGGAGTACAACAAAATGTTTACGTTCAAGAAAAAGTATCGCATAGAGAGAAAAAAAAGAAGAGATTTAAGTTATTTATCCATTCTAGTTTTATAACAGTTACTACAACATCTCCAAATTAAAATTTAGAAGTCATAATGAGTATAATTAATTAAGCAAAATAATAGAAATATTAGTTTTTCAGAGGGGAAAAGACGAATTTAAACAAATTTTATTAGTTTTACACTAGTTTAATAATAATTTTAAGGAGGAAAAAGACGAATTTAAACTTTTTTTTTTTTTTTTTAGTTTTACACTATTTTTTCTCATCTCCAACATGGATATATCAATTTTAACAGAAGAATTAAACGTATATTATAGTTTTTAACAACAAAATCTTAACAAGTATCATTAATTAAACAAAAATAAATATCAGTTTTAAAGAAAAGACGAATTTGAATAATTTTACACTAGTATTTTCAAAAGCAACATGGAAATATCAATACTTATTCACATATTTCACTTATTCACTGTATTCAATACTATATTTAATAAATTTGGATACACTTTAAGAATTTCCTAATCTATAATTAAATATTAGCTGTATATTTAATGTTACCCATGTTTTCAACATTAGTTCATAATCGTGAATTTTGTATTTTAAATACCATGTATTCAGGTTCAGATTATTTTCACTTGAAATCATACAGAATTTTTTAATAGAGTTTGTTTTTGAAATCATTGAAGCAACTGTATTTAATATTTTTAACACCAATTTTCTAAGATTTTCTAACATTTTCTGATTATACATTCTTCAGAAGTACATTTCTAAATGCTACAATCACTTTACATATCGAAAAGATATCATTGAAGCAACTGTATTTAATATTTTTAATACCAATTTTCTAAGATTTTTTAACATTTTCCGGTTATACATTCCTCAAAAGTTATTATTACGTATTCTAAACAATAGCAAATATTAATTTTAAGAATAAAAAGACGAATTTAAACAAATTTTATTAGTTTTACACCATTTTTTCTCACCTCCAACACGGATATATCAATTTTAACAGAAGAATTAAACGTATATTTTAGTTTTTAACAACAAAAATGTAATAAGTATCATTAATTAAACAAAAATAAATATCAATTTTCAAGAAAAGACAATTTTTTACACAAATTTTCAACTTTGAAATACATTGCTTACATATATTGTTACAGTATATTACTAAACTTAAACTTTTTAAAAAGTTTGAATGTCTTTACAAAGGGTTCATACTTATATTTTTCACGTCTTGACTGCATTCGGAATCTTACAACAAAAGTATACTTTTATTATTATTATTATTATTATTATTATTCTAGAAAACCTAAAAAATCGTTTCTTGCCGCTTTAGACACTTGACATATTAAAACTACTCTACCCATATAATTAATCAAATTAGGACATGATTCATCTTACACTTCAAAATTTCTGAATTTTTACAATACTTATTTTCATCAAACTTTATTCTTGATCCTATATATTTTAATAGCACAGAATTTTCACATCTGTTTTTATCTACTTATCAGAAAATTATTAAAACACCCAACAACATTTTTCAAATATGAATATTATCTTTACAATTTAATGATGCAAAACATACACGAATACAAAGTTTAATTTTTACAAACATTTCATATTTCAAACCAAACTATTCGAAATTTTCACAACATAAGAGCAAACATTAGACGAACTTTTTAACATTAATATTGCTTAGATCTTTTCATCATAACTTTTAACTATGATAATTATCCATTTTTAGGTTGATTGTCGAAAAACTGTAACTGAAATTACATAAACTTAATGTAAAAAACCATGTTCTCACACAATTTCTTGAAATTCAACAAAGAATTGACTATTACTCCAATACTTATCTACTTCAATCTCGACTCTCGATAGTATATAGATATTGCATCATTACATACTTACAACTCTTTTCAAACGTTTATCAGAAAATCAAGTCAATCAAAGTCTAGTAGTTATCACACCTGTTCCTCAGAAATATTACTATCATATGAAACAGTAAAGAAAATTAATAGATATTTAATATTTAATAACTTCATACGTGAAATTACTGCCGAATGAGAATACTAATAATCAATAAAATCAACTGTTGGACAAAAAAATAGTACAGATTACCGAAAATTCAAATTTTTTCTACAAAAATTACAAAAATTAACAAATGAATGACCAGTTAGAGAAATAATTAAAAAAAATAATGAACATATTTACAAATTTATTAAAATCACACCTTTTTCTGGATTACAAACCACAATTTCTTGAAAATTTAACACCGAATTTGTAAGATTTTAATCCTAGTATTACATACACTCAATAAATATTCAAAATTAACAAAAAAATAATTTTTTAGTCTCATCAATAAGCAGAAATTCTATATTAAAAGAATATTTTCATAGTAGTACTTATAAAAATGAGAGTTTACAAACTGATTTTCATAATTTTATCACATTTAAACTTAATTTTTATACATAAAACATTATTTAATCAAATTTTATACTTTCTAATTCAGTAAAATTCAATACTTTTTTAGTTTTTAAACCAATACCACAATATTTATTTACATCAAACTTGATTCTTTACCTTTTATATTTCCACATTACACAAGTGAGTTAAATACTAACTTGGAACGGGAGTTGAAGTCAATTGATTCAATTCGATTTTCATCGTATACGCATTTCCCCTACACGAAATTTCTTACTTCTATAATCATCTAATGTATTAAAACTAATCTACTCATATTTTTAATCAATTCATCCGATGTTTCATCTCGCACTTCTGAATTATCATCCACCAAGTTGCTTAAAATATAAATACTATCTTTATAGTTTTAATGTAGTATACATGGCTAATCTTGAGTTTCCATCTATACTATTAATCAAATTATCATATGTTTCATCTTACAGTTCAACGATTTCTGAATTATCGTCCATCTAGTTGTTTAAAATATTAATAAAATGTTTATAGTTTTTGATTATACATAGTATGTATGAATACAATCTTTAATTTTTAACAGTTCATATTTCAAATAACCTATTTTCGAAACCAAACTATGTGAATTTTACCACAATACTTATCATCATACAGATATTTGTGTTTCATACTTTTTCTAAAAATTATCAGATATGTACTCCTCAGAGGAATTTCTATCATATGAATAAATGAAAAAAAATTAATTTATATTAAACGTACAGCGAAATTTGATTGCAATATATATGTATTTAATAAAAATAAATAAATAAGCGATTATTTATACATTAAACCTTTACTAAATATATATTTCTTGCGTTATAAAGATGTTTCAACAAGATGAACCAAAACAGCAGCAAACTTCAGAAATTAATGATCTGAATGATTCATCCCTAGCACATGTAGCGTTAATGAATAATACATATGTAAGTACTTATATGAAAAATACTAGAATTCGTATATGAATCGTAATTAGAGTAAATATAAAATGATTTGTCTTACTGCCTACACTTTAACAAATGCCTTTTTACCTATATTGTTGAAAAGAATCCTAATTGTTTGCATTTATTTCTATTACAGATGTGTTCTATTTGCTACAAACACTTCTTAAGTAAATGGAATTTAACAGAACATACAGAAATCCATACAGGTGAAAAACCTTACACTTGGGAAGATTACCAAATGCTGTTTTCAAGAAGGCATGAACCAAAAGTGCACACATCATCATATAAAGCATCGTCAGTTATATGTAAACTTAGTGAGGATATTCAAAAATTATTCAGACGTTTGAAGAATTTAGACATAAAGGAAGATATTTAGACTATATATCCATCATATTTTCATAACACTTACCACAATATCTCAAACTTAAAATTTGGAAGACATACACACTGCTGAAAAGTAATTTTGTTACCCGTGATTCTTCTAGCCAGCATGAATGTATAGATATTATTTTGCAATGTATTCTTTAAATGCCCACCATAAATATTCTTTTATATGCATATATCGTTGTGTTTATTTTTTAAAAACCTATTACATTAATAAAATAGGTTACACATACATACACATAACATTTTAAGTGAAATAACACTCTCACAACTTAAAAAATGCATAAGAACATACAAAAATAAGCAGATGTATGAAAAAATATACAAGTTTACAGAATAATTTCAAAGTTTTCTAGAAATACAAACAAAAAATATTTACAATATTAAAAAATTACAAAAGTGAAAAGAAAAAACACAAATGTAAAACAAAAACATCAAAAAGTGAAAAACTCAAAACAAAGTTTTAGAAAAAAAATTTTACAACAAAATTTTTTTTACAAAAACCAAAACTTCAAAAAATATTTTTTCAAAAAAATTTTTTTTTCAAAAACATTTTTTACAAAAAATTTTTTTTTCAAAATAAGTTTTTACAAAAGTAAAAAAAAGAAAATCACAACGTTAAAAAAATGAAAATTTTTTGTTAAAAAAAATGTAAAAAAATTGCAAAAAAAAGTTGCAAAAATTTCAAAAAAGTTATGAAAAAAGTCTCAAAAATTTTGTTGTTTTTAATAGCAAATGCAATGGCGAAACCATTGCATACTGTATTAAAAACAACGAAATTTTTGAAGCTTTTTTCATAACTTTTTTGAAATTTTTGCAACTTTTTTTTGCAATTTTTTTACATTTTTTTTAACAAAAAATTTTCATTTTTTTAACGTTGTGATTTTCTTTTTTTTACTTTTGTAAAAACTTATTTTGAAAAAAAAATTTTTTGTAAAAAATGTTTTTGAAAAAAAAATTTTTTTGAAAAAATATTTTTTGAAGTTTTGGTTTTTGTAAAAAAAATTTTGTTGTAAAATTTTTTTTCTAAAACTTTGTTTTGAGTTTTTCACTTTTTGATGTTTTTGTTTTACATTTGTGTTTTTTCTTTTCACTTTTGTAATTTTTTAATATTGTAAATATTTTTTGTTTGTATTTCTAGAAAACTTTGAAATTATTCTGTAAACTTGTATATTTTTTCATACATCTGCTTATTTTTGTATGTTCTTATGCATTTTTTAAGTTGTGAGAGTGTTATTTCACTTAAAATGTTATGTGTATGTATGTGTAACCTATTTTATTAATGTAATAGGTTTTTAAAAAATAAACACAACGATATATGCATATAAAAGAATATTTATTGTGGGCATTTAAAGAATACATTGCAAAATAATATCTATACATTCATGCTGGCTAGAAGAATCACGGGTAACAAAATTACTTTTCAGCAGTGTGTATGTCTTCCAAATTTTAAGTTTGAGATATTGTGGTAAGTGTTATGAAAATATGATGGATATATAGTCTAAATATCTTCCTTTATGTCTAAATTCTTCAAACGTCTGAATAATTTTTGAATATCCTCACTAAGTTTACATATAACTGACGATGCTTTATATGATGATGTGTGCACTTTTGGTTCATGCCTTCTTGAAAACAGCATTTGGTAATCTTCCCAAGTGTAAGGTTTTTCACCTGTATGGATTTCTGTATGTTCTGTTAAATTCCATTTACTTAAGAAGTGTTTGTAGCAAATAGAACACATCTGTAATAGAAATAAATGCAAACAATTAGGATTCTTTTCAACAATATAGGTAAAAAGGCATTTGTTAAAGTGTAGGCAGTAAGACAAATCATTTTATATTTACTCTAATTACGATTCATATACGAATTCTAGTATTTTTCATATAAGTACTTACATATGTATTATTCATTAACGCTACATGTGCTAGGGATGAATCATTCAGATCATTAATTTCTGAAGTTTGCTGCTGTTTTGGTTCATCTTGTTGAAACATCTTTATAACGCAAGAAATATATATTTAGTAAAGGTTTAATGTATAAATAATCGCTTATTTATTTATTTTTATTAAATACATATATATTGCAATCAAATTTCGCTGTACGTTTAATATAAATTAATTTTTTTTCATTTATTCATATGATAGAAATTCCTCTGAGGAGTACATATCTGATAATTTTTAGAAAAAGTATGAAACACAAATATCTGTATGATGATAAGTATTGTGGTAAAATTCACATAGTTTGGTTTCGAAAATAGGTTATTTGAAATATGAACTGTTAAAAATTAAAGATTGTATTCATACATACTATGTATAATCAAAAACTATAAACATTTTATTAATATTTTAAACAACTAGATGGACGATAATTCAGAAATCGTTGAACTGTAAGATGAAACATATGATAATTTGATTAATAGTATAGATGGAAACTCAAGATTAGCCATGTATACTACATTAAAACTATAAAGATAGTATTTATATTTTAAGCAACTTGGTGGATGATAATTCAGAAGTGCGAGATGAAACATCGGATGAATTGATTAAAAATATGAGTAGATTAGTTTTAATACATTAGATGATTATAGAAGTAAGAAATTTCGTGTAGGGGAAATGCGTATACGATGAAAATCGAATTGAATCAATTGACTTCAACTCCCGTTCCAAGTTAGTATTTAACTCACTTGTGTAATGTGGAAATATAAAAGGTAAAGAATCAAGTTTGATGTAAATAAATATTGTGGTATTGGTTTAAAAACTAAAAAAGTATTGAATTTTACTGAATTAGAAAGTATAAAATTTGATTAAATAATGTTTTATGTATAAAAATTAAGTTTAAATGTGATAAAATTATGAAAATCAGTTTGTAAACTCTCATTTTTATAAGTACTACTATGAAAATATTCTTTTAATATAGAATTTCTGCTTATTGATGAGACTAAAAAATTATTTTTTTGTTAATTTTGAATATTTATTGAGTGTATGTAATACTAGGATTAAAATCTTACAAATTCGGTGTTAAATTTTCAAGAAATTGTGGTTTGTAATCCAGAAAAAGGTGTGATTTTAATAAATTTGTAAATATGTTCATTATTTTTTTTAATTATTTCTCTAACTGGTCATTCATTTGTTAATTTTTGTAATTTTTGTAGAAAAAATTTGAATTTTCGGTAATCTGTACTATTTTTTTGTCCAACAGTTGATTTTATTGATTATTAGTATTCTCATTCGGCAGTAATTTCACGTATGAAGTTATTAAATATTAAATATCTATTAATTTTCTTTACTGTTTCATATGATAGTAATATTTCTGAGGAACAGGTGTGATAACTACTAGACTTTGATTGACTTGATTTTCTGATAAACGTTTGAAAAGAGTTGTAAGTATGTAATGATGCAATATCTATATACTATCGAGAGTCGAGATTGAAGTAGATAAGTATTGGAGTAATAGTCAATTCTTTGTTGAATTTCAAGAAATTGTGTGAGAACATGGTTTTTTACATTAAGTTTATGTAATTTCAGTTACAGTTTTTCGACAATCAACCTAAAAATGGATAATTATCATAGTTAAAAGTTATGATGAAAAGATCTAAGCAATATTAATGTTAAAAAGTTCGTCTAATGTTTGCTCTTATGTTGTGAAAATTTCGAATAGTTTGGTTTGAAATATGAAATGTTTGTAAAAATTAAACTTTGTATTCGTGTATGTTTTGCATCATTAAATTGTAAAGATAATATTCATATTTGAAAAATGTTGTTGGGTGTTTTAATAATTTTCTGATAAGTAGATAAAAACAGATGTGAAAATTCTGTGCTATTAAAATATATAGGATCAAGAATAAAGTTTGATGAAAATAAGTATTGTAAAAATTCAGAAATTTTGAAGTGTAAGATGAATCATGTCCTAATTTGATTAATTATATGGGTAGAGTAGTTTTAATATGTCAAGTGTCTAAAGCGGCAAGAAACGATTTTTTAGGTTTTCTAGAATAATAATAATAATAATAATAATAATAAAAGTATACTTTTGTTGTAAGATTCCGAATGCAGTCAAGACGTGAAAAATATAAGTATGAACCCTTTGTAAAGACATTCAAACTTTTTAAAAAGTTTAAGTTTAGTAATATACTGTAACAATATATGTAAGCAATGTATTTCAAAGTTGAAAATTTGTGTAAAAAATTGTCTTTTCTTGAAAATTGATATTTATTTTTGTTTAATTAATGATACTTATTACATTTTTGTTGTTAAAAACTAAAATATACGTTTAATTCTTCTGTTAAAATTGATATATCCGTGTTGGAGGTGAGAAAAAATGGTGTAAAACTAATAAAATTTGTTTAAATTCGTCTTTTTATTCTTAAAATTAATATTTGCTATTGTTTAGAATACGTAATAATAACTTTTGAGGAATGTATAACCGGAAAATGTTAAAAAATCTTAGAAAATTGGTATTAAAAATATTAAATACAGTTGCTTCAATGATATCTTTTCGATATGTAAAGTGATTGTAGCATTTAGAAATGTACTTCTGAAGAATGTATAATCAGAAAATGTTAGAAAATCTTAGAAAATTGGTGTTAAAAATATTAAATACAGTTGCTTCAATGATTTCAAAAACAAACTCTATTAAAAAATTCTGTATGATTTCAAGTGAAAATAATCTGAACCTGAATACATGGTATTTAAAATACAAAATTCACGATTATGAACTAATGTTGAAAACATGGGTAACATTAAATATACAGCTAATATTTAATTATAGATTAGGAAATTCTTAAAGTGTATCCAAATTTATTAAATATAGTATTGAATACAGTGAATAAGTGAAATATGTGAATAAGTATTGATATTTCCATGTTGCTTTTGAAAATACTAGTGTAAAATTATTCAAATTCGTCTTTTCTTTAAAACTGATATTTATTTTTGTTTAATTAATGATACTTGTTAAGATTTTGTTGTTAAAAACTATAATATACGTTTAATTCTTCTGTTAAAATTGATATATCCATGTTGGAGATGAGAAAAAATAGTGTAAAACTAAAAAAAAAAAAAAAAAGTTTAAATTCGTCTTTTTCCTCCTTAAAATTATTATTAAACTAGTGTAAAACTAATAAAATTTGTTTAAATTCGTCTTTTCCCCTCTGAAAAACTAATATTTCTATTATTTTGCTTAATTAATTATACTCATTATGACTTCTAAATTTTAATTTGGAGATGTTGTAGTAACTGTTATAAAACTAGAATGGATAAATAACTTAAATCTCTTCTTTTTTTTCTCTCTATGCGATACTTTTTCTTGAACGTAAACATTTTGTTGTACTCCTTTGTAAGTTGTGACGTCAAAATTCTTTGTTATGTTCCCCTACCTGGAATGCATGCTTGGAGGGGTTGCAGAAAAAAGTTTTAGTTTAGATATGACGTAATAAGAAATGCTCTGCAGGTTCACATTTGCGTGCTGGGGATTTCTTTAAATTATTCGTTTATGTATTAAAATTCTACTTAGTTGGTATATATAAAGTACGATGAAATTTCCAATTAGAGTAAAAGTTAACCAAATTCGTTTAATTCGTCTTTTTTCGTTAAAAAAATCATTAGTTTCCTTTGTTAATTGTTCAATTATCGAAATTCTTTGAGGTAACGACTGTTCAAAAACTAAAAAATATGTTTAAATTTCTATTTTAAGTTCTGTATTCTGATTTTATATTAAAAAATAAATAAATAAATAAAAAAAAATATGAAGAAATCAGTTAAAAATTTAATATTTTCTGTTGTTTTGCTTAATTAATAATGTTCATGAAGGAAATGGTTGTCCAAAACTGGAATGCATGCTTAAATTTCTTTCTATCAAATTGATAGTCTGAAATTTGAGTTGAAAAAATCGTAAGAAATCAGTCTTTTTCTATAAAACTTGATATTTTCCATTGTTTTTTACTTAATTAACGATACTCATTAAGATTATAGCTGTTGAAAAACTAGAATGCATGTTTAACTTTCAACTTGTAAGTCGATACACTGATGTTGCAATTGATAAAAATCGTAAGAAATCGGTCTTTTTCTATAAAAATCGATATTTTCCATTGTTTTTTACTTAATTATGAATGCTCATTAAGGTTATAGCTGTTGAAAAACTGAAATGTATGTTTAAGTTTTCTCTCTTAAGTATATAAAAATCGTAAGAGATCAGTCATTTTCCATAAAACTTGATATTTTCCATTGTTTTTTTACTTAATTAACGATATTCATTAAGGCTATAGCTGTTGAAAAACTAGGATACATGTTTAACTTTCAACTTTTAAGTCGTTACATTGATCATATAGTTGATAAAAATCGTAAGAAATCAGTCTTTTTCTATAAAACTGGATATTTTCTATTGTTTTTACTTAATTAATACTACTCATTAAGATGTCTATGAAGCAAAATTCAAATATATGTTTAACTTTCTTGAGTTAAATTGATAATCTCATCTTGTAGTTGAAGAAATCTAAATAAAATGGTTAAAAACTGAGATTTTAATTGTTTCGCTTAATTAATAATACTCATTAAAATTACGGTTGTTCAAAATTCAAATATAAATTTAATCTTCATCTTATAGTATGATTCCGAGTTGAGATGTGATTGATAATATTTTTAATTAGGGAAGGTTGTTCACCTATCCTGTTATAATAGAATGTTCCTTTTTTCCACTAGGGGGCGTTCGTGGAGGGGGATGCATAGTGGGGAGCAGGAGGGTGGCGGTGGCACGGTGGGCGCAGGAGGGACCAGGAGGGATGGTGGCGGGACGGTGGTGGCGGTGGGACTGCCGCAGGAGGCACCGCAGGAGGGACGGTCCCACAGTCCCACCTGCGCTTGAGCCCGTACTGTCGTTTTCCTACTACTCACCTTCAAAGAAATTGAATATTTTTTTTCTTTCTATTCCATAGAAGAAAAAAAACCTGATTACCTCTGAAACAAAGAAATTCCACTTGGAATTGTACTTGCTCTACGTAACAGGTTACTTAAAAAAAAAAAAAAAAAAAAAAAAAAAAAAAAAAAAAAAAAAAATTACTTACGGGAAAAGAAAACTAAACAAAAATTCGAAGTTTCAAGTAAATTTACAAGAAGTAACGAAAAAGGTAACTAAAGTAAAAGAAATAAAATCGATGCCTCTTCACGCAATTGAGAATCACACTAAAAAGAAAAAAAAGACATAAAAATTAAGAACAATGATATAAAAAAATAAGTAATACAAAACGTCTTTAAATGAAAAATAAATATAACTAGGAATCGGCGAAAAGGAATAAAATGAAATAAAAATAGTCTTTATAAGAATCATTTGAATTGAGTTTCTATAAAAATAAAACTAATTCAGTCTAATTTATGAATGGTTGAAAATTCAAGTTAAAAAAAAAAAAAAAAAAAAAAAAAAAAAAAAAAAAAAAAAACTCACATCAAAAAAGTTTTACAAATATTGAAAAAAAAATTACTAGCTTTTGAACGGTAAAACAATAACACTTTTCAATAATAAAACTATGCGTACGATTTTTTTCTTTTGAATGTGAGAGGTGTTTTTTGTAGAAAAGTATCACTGATTTATTATTTTACAAAATTAATACTGAAAAGAAACCGAAATCAAAAACTGTAGAAGTGAGCAAGCAAACTCTCAGGTATAATCAGTCCTGTTCGGAGTGGAGCTTAATGAAACTCGGAAAGGGTGATTTATATGAGAAAAATATACTGATTCATTATTTAAAATCTCCCCCGCCCCCACCCAAAAAAAAAAAAAAAAAAAAAAAAAAAAAAATCGTGTTTAATTATGACATGAATGAATCTATACAAAATATATAAGCCAATCAACACTCGCTACATTACTATAATGAAAAAACAAAAATTAGCAACAAAATTAAACACTGCAAAACAAGCGATAAAACTGAAAAGAAACATTCGAAAATAATCAATGAAAAGTTCACCTATTTGACAACAAGACAAAAAACAGAGGTACAAAAGGAAAGAGAAATATCTTCTACTTTCCCTTTGAAATATGGATGGAGGTCGGGGAGGAAAAAAGGAGAGATAAAAGGGCCATAAAAAACTAGCAGGTGCAATCAGCCAGGTACGGAGCTTGATCAAACTGGGGAGGGGTGCTTTATGGGGGAGGATAGGGGATTTAATCTGCCAGTTTAACTTTCCCCACGAATAGCAAAAATCTCCGATACCTCTCTTATCAGCTTTGGTAAAGTAAGGGATTAATGCCATATCTCACGTGCGAAAGAATTTTTTTGAAGGGAAGAAGGAAAAAAATTCGCTTATTCAGCTAACGGATTTTTTAGACAGAGTATTTTAGAAAGAAAAAAAGAGTAATATTTAAAAATATATTACTTAAAAGTGGTTTGTTCTAAAATATCTTTTATCAACAATAAAATATCTAATGCTTATTGACAGTCTTAAAGCATACTAATTAATGAGATAATTTGTTATTTATATAATAAAAAAGTATTTGTTATTTTTATTTAGATGGATATTTAAGGTTCTAAAATTTAATTTCTACATTTATTCTTTCATTAAATTTCAGAATGCTACTCAACGTAACTCTAATACTGCAGAATCCAAGAATTTTTTCCCCTTACATAAATTATTTTATTGATGAAAAATCAATTATGTAGATTTCCGTTCGATGAAGTACAATTGTTTTTCCGATTACTTCAAGACCTTGACTAATTCCTTAGTAGAAAAATTTGGATACACAAACATACAACACTAGAAAATGCCTTATATTTTGACTACTACTTTTACATAATAATCTCTGTGGTAGACTTCTTTGATATATTCAATAGAAATATACCACGAAAGTGATAGTCAAAATATAGAATGATGTGACACTCAGTTACATGAAACATCTCGCCGTAGTATAGTCAAATATATATATATATGTATATATATATATAGTCAAAATTTTGTTTTTATCACCATTAATCATTTTATTACTGGTAAACTGTTTTTCAAATTTTTGCTTAGTACAGCTTGTATGAGATGTAATCTGAAATTTCCGATGAGAAATTTACTTTCTAGTCAGATGAAATTAGAATAATTAAGAAGTTTCATGTTTAAATACCTTGTTTTCTGCTAAAGTAGTAATTCTTAAAATTTTATTAAATTTTAGAGCGTAATTCAATTAGGTAGTGTGAACTGCAAAATGAGAGAACGTTTCATCTTTGAATCAATACTGTCGTAGTTGGAAAAGTGGTTTTATAGGTTTTTACTTAAGAAGTGTATTCGGAAATATATTTTTTTTACCTTCAACATTTTTCGATACATTTCAGACTCATTTTTAAAAATAAAGATATAAAACTTGCTGAGGTGTTTTTTGAAGAGACGTATAAGGTGCCGTGAGATTTCATTCTTAACTCAATCCATTAGAATTTGATTTATGAACAATTATTTTCGCAGCGAGATCCTTTTTTTCGTTCGCAGATATCCCGCTTCGGAAAATTTGGTCCAAAACGCGTTTTTGGCAGCAATTTTTTTTTTCTACATTTATCAAAAAATCGACAATCACGGCACCTTGTGTAGTTTCTAAATAAGAAAATTTGAAAGTTTGATGCATTTTTGAGCAAAAATGAATTTTAAAATAAATCAGAAAATAAGCAGTTTGGATTGGAATACACCTTTAATACAACGCTTGCTTATCTGTGATTTAAGGGTGTTCTTAACTACTCCGCTCAACAAGCGCAAAACATTTTGACACATTTACAAATTCATTCTTTAACAGAAAGATATAAAATTGGAATGCCTGACTATGGAAGCGATTTCGAATCGAGCTCATTTTTCCATTTTATGATAATTAAATTACTTATCCAGTTCTAAGTATTTTCGACCACGCGATCTCCCGTTTTTTCCCTGCTTTTCGACTGACTTTTCTGCTTTCGTCGGGAAATGTGCTCAAGAGAGTCAACTTTGAAGGCTTCTTATGAAAATCTATTGTATTTTTAAAAAAAAACAGAAAATTGAGTGCAATCAGACAGTTTATGAATAATAACACCTGCTATTCTCATGCACTTCCGAACAAAAATAAATTAAAGCATGTGTCACAAATTTGCCCTTTTTGATTTAAGAACACCCTTAATATGAAATTTCTAATGATTTGTTATTAATCTCAAAAAGGAATAATGGATGGTTTCTTATTTAAATATCTTGTTCTTTTGTCAAGCTCTAACCTTTTTACATTTTTAAAAAATTTCTTTAAATTTTAAATAATTATTCAATTATATGATTTTACATAGAGTCAAAATTTTGTTTTTATTTCTATTAATCTTTTTTATACCGGAAAACTGCTTTTTCAGATTTTTGCTTAGTACAGCTTCTATGAGATGTAATCTGTAACTTCCGATAAAAAATTTACTTTTTAATAAACTGAAATCTGAATAATTAATGAAAAAGTTTTATATTTAAAAATCTTGTTTTCTGTTAAAGTAATAACTCTTATACATTTCTTAATTTTTTATTAAATTTTAAAGCGTTATTTAGTTAGATTGTAAGAACTGCAAAGTGAAAACACGTTTCTTCCTTGCATCAATACTATCTTAGTTGGAAAAGTGGTTTTACAGGTTTTTATTTCATGCAACGTTTGCTTGGTTTAATACGAAATCTCTAATGATTTGTTAATGATCTCAAAAATGAATAGAGGATGGTCTCTTATTTAAATATCCTGCTCCTTTTTCAATTTATAACTATTTAAAAATTTTCAAATTTTTGTTAAAGCTGTTCCCAAATCCAAAAGAGCGACTTTCTCTCATAAGTTTTAATTTATTTTTGTTCGGGAAGTGCGTGGAACTAGCAGGTGTTTTTGTTCAGAAAATATCAAATCAAATTGTTTTTCCGGTTTTTTTTTTTTTTTTTTTTTTTTTTTTTTTTTTTTTTTTTTTTTTTGTATGCAATAGATCTTTCAGAAAATATTGCCAAAGTGGGCGTTATGCACTGAATTTCAGCGCAAAAGAAGAATAACCATTCAAGGAAGGTCGAAAAGCGTCTTTGTCACGACCAAAATCGTTTATAACTCGATAGATAAATTACTTATAAAAAAAAAATGAAAAACACCGTTCAATTCGAAATCGCTTTCATAGTCAGGCCTGACAATTTTATATCTTTCCGTTAAAACAAGAATTCGTAAATGTGTCAAAACTTTTTGCACTTGTTGAACAGAGCAATTGATGGTAGCCTTAATTTTTACAGTGTTACTGAAACAAAAACTACTATTGCAAAATATAAAAAAGTTTCGATTCTCCAACTATCCTGTCATAGTTGGAAAAGTAGTTTTACAGGCTTTTCCTCATTAAACTTTTAGTAAGGTTCTAAAATATGAAATTTCTAATGGATGAGATTCTATTTTTTTAAGAAGCTCAAACAGGAGTAATTACTGAAGCGGTTTGTTATTGAAACATTCTCTTCTCTGTTTACGTTGTAACTCTTATAAATTTCTGAAATTATCATTACATATAACTGTGTAATTTAAGGAGATAGTAATTTTGTAAAATTTAAGATTTCATACCTGCTTTAATGTTTTCATAATTGAAAAAATAGTTTTACAGGATTTTTTTTTTTTTTTTTTTTTTTTTTTTTTTTTTTTTTTTTACACGAACTTTGCGCATTTGCGGCGAAGTATGAAATTTTTAATAAAGACTATATATGTTATTAATAAGCTCAAAACAGAACAAAAAATGGGGTGTTATTATTATTATTATTATTATTATTATTATTATTATTATTATTATTATTATTGAAATATCCTGTTCCCTGTTTAAGTTTTAATTCTAATAAATGTCTAAATTTTTCATTACATTTGACAGTGTTATTCAAGGAGATACTAGTAGTGCAAAATGTAAGGTTTCATGCCTGCATTAATACTCTCATTGTTGTAAAAGTGGTTTTACAGGTTTTTTCTTATTAAATTTTTGCTTATCTGCAATGAAGTATGAAATTATTAATGAATAAGTTTTTGTTCATTCAGAAGCTTAAAGAGCAATAATTACTGAAGTGGCTTGTCATTGAAATAACCTGTTCTCTGCTCCAGTTCTAACTTTTATAAATTTCTAAAATTTTTATTACATATCACAGCGTAATTTAAGTAGATATTGCAAAATTTAAGATGTCACACTTGCTTTAATGTTTTTTTATAATTGAAAAAGTTGTTTTATAAGATTTTTCTTTGCACAAACTTTGCTTATTTGCGGTGTAGTGTGAAATTTCTAATGAAGACTATATTTTAGTGAGCCAAAACAGAATAATTAATAGGGTGTTTTTTTGTTATTGCAATATACTTTTCCCTGTTTAAGTTCTAACTCTTATAAATTTCTAATTTTTTCATTGCATTTCACAGTGTTATTCAAAGCGATACTAGTAATGTAAAATTTTAGGTTTCATCCCCGTATTACACTGTAAAAAAAAAAAAAAAAAAAAAAAAAAAAAAATTGTAAAGTTACTAAAAGATTTCTAGGAAACTAGGATTTTTAGAGCTTTTTTTGTAAAGGTGACAGCAAAAGTGCATGTGACAAATACACATTTGCACTGAAAATCAAAAACTCTGTAAGGTTACTAAGAATTTTTTAGGAAACTGGGATTCCTAAAAAAATTTCTGTAATTGCAACATAGGTTACAGATAAAATTCTAGTAAGATAACTGTAACTTTAGTAGTTTTCATTTGTAAAGTTACAGATGTCTGTAGCTTTACAAATATGAGTTATTTGGTAGATTTATATCTTTTCCTGTACAAATGCACAGATAAAATGTTAGTAAGCATACGGATTTCAGCAAAGTTACGTCTGTAAAATTACAGTTTTTTTTTTTTTTTTTTTTTTTTTTTTTTTTTTTTTTTTTTTTTTTTTTATTCAGTGTACACTTTTTCTCATACCACTTTTTCGAATAGTTATTCTGCAATGAAGTATGAAATTTCTAATAAATAAGATTCTGTTTATTAAGAATCTCAAAGAAGATTAATTAACGAGTTAGTTTCTAATTTATATATAAGTATTTTCTTCAATTTCTATCTCTTATATATTTCTTAAAATTTCATTGCACTTCACAGCGTTGTTCAAGCAGGTACTAGTAGCGCAATACCTAAGATTTCACCCTTGCATTACTACTCGCATAGTTAAAAAAGTGATTTTACAGGTTTTTTTTTTTTTTTTTTTTTTTCTCTCTCTCTCTTTTGTATTAAAGTTTTGCTTGTCTGTAATGAAGTATAAAATTTTTAATAAATAAGATTCTGTTTTTTAAGAAGTTTGAAGAGGAATAATTAATGAGGTTGTCCTTAATTTAGATAATCAGCTTTTTCTTTAATTTGTAACTCTTATATATTTCTTAACAATTCATTTTAAATTTCACGGAATTATTCAAGAAGATACTAGTAGTGCAAAATGTAAGGTTTCATCCCTACATTCATACTCCCATAGTTGGAAAAGTGGCTTTACAGTAAACTTTTGCTTTTCTGTAACGAAGTTAGAGGTCTGCACGGGCCCGGGCCTGGCCCGTGGCCCGTACCCGGCCCGGCGGAATCGTTTCGGATTTTCTAACGGGCCGGGCCGGGCCGGCAGATTTAGAATAGTTCTTTCAACGGGCCGGGCCGATAAAAAAAAATTTCGAAGCAGAAACGATAAAATATGAGCTATTTTCAACGAAAATGGTTTTAACGAGAATAAGTATAAATGTGGCCATACTAGTTTGACAGCGTCAGTATAAAAATGCACAGTGTATCGGCATCGGAGAATTACATTATGTGTAACCCGTTTTAATATTTTTTTAGCTGACTCATGCCGGTCCGAGATCACGCTTACATTATTTTTCTACAAATAGACTGGCCGAACCGGTGCTAGACTTAATTATTGGCAGAAAATATGATTTGTAAAATTATTAACAGCCATAAAGAACTTATGTTAGCTTAGTCTTCGGATATATACTTCTTGATGAATTTTAAATTAATTTCTCAATAATGCGAAAGTTTGACACATTTTCTGATTAATTTTAAATTGTAAAAGTATAAAAGTGACAAGCCTAACTATTGAAGGGATTTGGAATCGAATAGAGTTTTTCATTTTTCGTAAATAAAATACTTGTATAACCTTGTTGAGATATAATAGTTTCTCAAATGATTGCAGGTTTTTCTCCCTTCCCTTGCTATTGCTTCCGGAAATTCTATTCAAAACGCTAATTAAGACAGTATTTTATTTGTTTACAGTATTCTTAAATTGTTTGTATCAAAAATTGGATAACGCCATTCGATTATATAGTTTCTGAATAAAGATATCTGCTAATCTTATGCGTTTCTGAGGGAAAAAAAATGAATTTAGAAATGTATCAGAAAGGAGCTTCTTTGAATTTACGAGTGAATTTGGATTTGAAATCTATAATAAAATAATATAGAAATATATTTATAAATCTTCTTTAATTAAACAGCTTCAAAATTAACGATGTTTTTAGCTTTCTTTCTTTTTTCTTTTATTCTAAGCCATATTAATTTTTAATGAATCTTTCTTTATTCGTATGTTGAAAGCCTAAGAATCTAAGTAATCATTAATGTTGTTAATGTGTATTTGCTGTAAAATATACTGTAAAATCATTCCATAGATATGTATGCAGTATTCTTTAAAGAAATCTTTGTTATATGATAAAAATCTGAATTTTTTAGAAATCGTAGAAATTGTAAAGGGCCAAAACGGGCCGGGCCCGGGCCGATTTTTTGAGTTTTACAACGGGCCGGGCCGGGCCGAAATAACTTTCCTACGGGCCGGGCCGGGCCGGGCCGGGCCTGAAAATTCCGGCCCGTGCAGACCTCTAAACGAAGTATGAAATTTTTAATAAATAAGATTCTGTTTTTTTTTTTGTTTTTTTTTTTTTTAGTTTGAAGAGGAATAATTAACGAGGCGGTTCTAAATTTAGATAACCAGTTTTTCTTTAATTGGTATATCTCATACATTTCTTAACATTTCATTAAATTTCACAGAATTATTCAAGAAGATACTAGTAGGGCAAAATGTAAGGTTTCATCCCTGCATTCATACTCTCATAGTTGGAAAAGTGGTTTTACAGGTTTTTTCTCATTAAAATTTTGCTTGTCTGTAACGAAGTATGAAATTTTTAAAGAGATTCTGTTTTTTAAGAGGTACGAAGAGGAATAATTAATGAGGCGGTTCTTAAATTAGATAAACAGTTTTTTCTTCAATTGGTATCTCTTATATATTTCTTAATATTTCATTAACCCCTTCGCGACGGGAGACTTTTACGAAATTTTTAATGTTTTGTCACCAGTTTTAAAATAGAGAAATTTGTTCATTCTTAAATCGAGAAAATGATCCTATTGAGCAAGGCACATTTTACAGTATAATTTTACCGGTGAGAACAAACAAGGATTCTTAAGCCTTTTTGCGGCAAGTATACGTGTCGCTCGTCCCCAAAGGTTAAATTTCACAGAATTATTCAAGACGATACTAGTTGTTCAAAATGTAAGGTTTCATCCCCGCATTCACACTGTCATAGTTGGAAAAGTGCTTTTACAGGTTTTTTCTCGTGAAACTTTTGATTGTCTGTTACGAAGTATGAGATTTTTAATAAACAAGTTTCTGCTTTTAAAGAAGTTCGAAGAGGCGGTTCCCAATTAATGAGGCGGTTCCCAATTTAGATAACCAGTTTTTCTTCAATAGGCATCTCTTATGTATTTCTTAACATTTCATTAAATTTCACAGCATTATTGAAGAACACTGTAAAAAAAATTCTGTAAAGGTACTAAACTTTTTCTTGGAAACTGGGATTCCAAGAACTTTTCCTGTAACGGTAACAGCAAAAATTCAAGTTTTAGAATCAGTTACATGGGTTTTTCCTGTTACCGTTACATGAAAAGTTCTTGGAATCCCAGTTTCCTAGAAAATGTTTAGTACCTTTACAGAATTTTTTTTACAGTGAAGATACTAGTTGTGCAAAATGTAAGGTTTCATCGCTGCATTCATACTCTCATAGTAGGAAAAGTGGTTTTACAGGTTTTTTCTCATTAAAATTTTGCTTGCCTGTAATGAAGTATGGAATTTTTAATAAATAAGATTTAGTTTATAAAAAGATCGAACAGGAATAATTAATGAGGCAGTTCTTAATTTAGATAACCAGTTTTTTCTTCAATTTATATCTCTTATATATTTCTTAGCATTTCATTAAATTTCACAGAAATATTCAAAGACATACTAGTAGTGCAAAATGTAAGAATATTTCATTCCTGCATTAATACTGTATTAATTGAAAAAGTGGCTTTGCAGGGTTTTTTTTATTAAACTTTTATTTGCCTGCAATGAAGTATGAAATTTTTAATGAAGTCTCTATTTATCAAGAGACTCAAAGATGAATAATAATTGAGGTGATTTTTAATTTGGATAACTAGTGATCTTCAATTTTTTCTTCAATTTGTAATTCTTATATACATTACATTTTCTAGTGTTAGAGGATAGTAGTTTTGCAGAGTGTTAGAAAATTTATTCCCGGAGTCAATGCTTTTATAGTTTCAAAAATAGCTTTATAGATCTAGGTTCAGAAGAGACCGAGTTTTTCTGAAATCATTGCAGTTTATTAATATTTGGTAATAGACTTTTTGTTTCAAAATCACGATCAATTTTCATGATAGATATAATTTTAATTTTAATAACCTGTTCAAAATCTAATTTAAGAAAAGTAATCTCGTTTCGCTAATGCGTATTAGAATGCTTTTCAAGAAAACATTACTCTTGCAAAATTTCAGAAGTTTCTAAATCAATTTTATGTATACAAAGTCTAATTACTGTGTTTATTTCAATACTATGAATTAATCGGTGGATAGAAACAGTATCCAGATTAGAATTCATCTTTAAATTTTAAAAGTAAATATGTATTTTATAAAAATATAACGTTCATATTCAATCTGATTCAAAGATTTTTTTATTGTTGTTGTTTATTTTTTCATACAAAGCTTTATTCTTTTTTTTTTTTTTAATCTAGTAATATTTTGTTTGTGTTTATTATAAATAATTCAGATTCCCCTTTCCATTTCAAATGTATACATTTCAATAATTTCTATCCCACCCCTCCCCTTCGATTTTGTTGAAAAACTAAAATTCCAAAGCAATCAAGCGCGTCACAAACAAAGCTATCTTCACCTCCAGTCCCATAAAAATATATACACTCTCGAAATTCCTTTTTCCTCTTCTCCCGAAAACTTCTTCAGCCAAATTCACCTGCTGGAAATAATGAAAGAAAAAGGAAATATGTAACGGAAATAAAAATCGATGCCGGTGCTGCCGACAGTTGCCGACAAAACCCAGGGGAAAAAGACACTGGAAATAGAATGAAGCTGAAAAATTGTTGAAATATGAGTGAGCGTAAAGCGATAAAATAAGGATGAAGTTCAGCCAGGTGTAATCAACCAGGTACAAAAGCTGCTCATACTTGAAGGTTGGTCTTTTTAGAAGGCGTAATGCATAACGTTGGTGTGGCTGATGCGATAGTAGAAGGGGCTTTTAACCTATATCGCGTTATGACTTCCCATTCTGGAAAAATCTACGCTTTTCTGGATAGACGGTACTTATACTGATGGTTTCTTTTTTTGGAATTTTTTTTTTTGAATGTGGGGATGGATTACTTTTTCCCAGGGAACACTGTTATCGAGTAGAAAGATATAGTAAAGTATTATGGATATATAAGAATATTAAAATATAGACTCAAAATAAATACTTGAAATAGTTTTCTTATAAAAGCTATTTCAAATGTGTTTTAATTGTTTCTGTTCTACCAGTCGTTTATTTGAATAATAAAGTTTGCAATGAAAAATAAAAGAAATCCAAATAAACAGGGTAGGATTTTCTTTTTTTCGTGAAGACTATGAAAAACGAATTAGAAGAATTATTTAAGAAAATTTTAATCATTTTTATTTTAAACAATTAATCATTTGATATTTTTAAAGACAACTTAGCAGAGATACATCTTTTGTGCTTGGTATATCATTTTTATACTTTTTAGGTGCGTTCATAATTATATAGATACGTAGCACCTATAGTCGTAGTCTGGTGTGTCCTTCTGTCCATCTTTTTATTGGCAAATAACAGCGCATAAAGTACCTAACCAAATGGTTAAGAATTTAATATCTATAATCAGGCCCTGATTACCGAATAGGCACGAGAAGCATGTGCTTCTCTTAAGAAAATTATAGAGGGGCCCGAAATTGAGAAATAGGAGGCGCCAAATTTTATATTGATTTTATTGTTATGTAATTTTAATGTTAGATTTTTGCCTATTTTAGATTTTGAATTTGGCTTCTATGCACAATATAAAATATTAATAATTTAAACTGTTACAAAAACTGAGAGAAACATTTCAGAATATTGATAATTTATGTTACACATACATGTTGAATTAAACCTTTTTTTTTATATTAAACTAACATTTTTACTATTGAAACATTTTTGCATGTTTTTCTTGATTGTATCCAATTTTTGTATAAGGTCAATTTGTTGAGAAAAGTTGTTTAGTGAAATATAGGTGAACTTAACTGAGCCACATTTGAAATAATAAACCATTGGTAAGTTTCTAGATATGTCGAATTTAGAAAACTCTTCCCGACTAAAAGGGGACCCCAAAATGTCACTGTGGTTCCCATAACATCAGAGGTTAATCAGGCCCTCTCTATAATCGTATCACAAATTAGTCGAGTCATTTAATTTTTTTTTTTTTTTTTTTTTTTTGTAAATTGAATCCAAACTTAAAACGATATTAATAAAAGTTTTTTTTTTTCAATTAAATCCTTTCATAAGTAAGAAATTCAATAATATCCCATGATAGGTAATAATTCTATGATGTTGTCATGATGACGATTTCTTAAGATGGAATCGCAGTATTTCTGTATTACTGAATTTAATGTATATAATCATAATACTTTTTATATTCATGTAAAGAGTGCAACAGCTATTGCACCAATATCTCAATATTTATAAAACTAATTATAGTACGAACGCACCTTATATCCCATGTTTGATGCAGAGTTTTCGACTTATTTCGCTTATCGAAAATCCCATTTTAAAATGTTTTTATTTATTGAAAACACTTGAATGAGCTGTCCTACACTGTAAAAAAAATCTGTAAAATTACTAAACTTTTTCTAGAAAACTGGAATTCCTAGAACTTAATATGTAAAAGTAACAAAAAATTCATGTACCAGAACCGGTTGCATGAATTTTTGTTGTTACTGTTATATATTGAGTTCTAGAAATCTCAATTTCCTGGAAAATGTTAAGCAATTTTACGGTGTAATGATTTAAAATGTTATATATATAAATAATTCAAAAAACTTTTCGGTTTGTTTTGTGAAAATACCATGCTTTTTTCATATTAACTAGGTACAGATTACCATATTATGTCTAAATATTTTCTTATTTTGTGAAAAGATAATCAATCTTGAAAAACATGCAGTAATTTGTGCTCTACCAAATCTATAACTTATAATATATATATAAAGGGAAAAAAACACTTTTTTAATACCAGAAGGTTCCAAAAATTTATATAATTTAAAATTTCATAACTCGAATTTTGGCTGTAAAAGAATTGTCTTTTCACTGTTGTCCTTGTCAGAGAAATCAGAAACATTTTCTACGTATAACTTATGGAATACAAGAAGCACATAAAAATGAATCTGAATTGAATCACTAAGTCCTGCTATATATTTTTTAAATATATCTATGTCTAAATTTATAATATTAGAAAACTTGAATACCTAAATATGGATGAATCCATCAATCTGGTCTATAAAGTGTTTTTGGTTTAAGAATAAGAACATTCTTGAGGGATTATTATAAGTCTTATCAAACCATTTTTTACATAATCGCATCAGCAGAAGGAAAGAAAATAATGCCAAATAAAGTTTTGAGAAACATCACTTTCTCTTTCTTTCTCTTTTTTTTTTTCTTTCTTTTTCTTTTATTGGGCAATCATGCTACAGATCTCAAGAAATTTCAAATCCCCCAACAAGAACATGACATCGCAACAAACACGTTAAAATTTATTCCGACGGACAAACTGCATTCATCCTCTATAACCCTCCCCCACAGACAGACTCGTCAAAAAGACGCCAGTTGAATTCACCTGAAGAAATAAAAGTTAAAAATTCAACAAAAAGTTTTAAAATAAGTGAAGGAGGGGAAAGTGGATTCTTCTCTCAAAGAACATGATAAAAAATCAAACAGACGGTGAAATGAAGGACGTTGAACAGTATTGAAATGTAAATAGGAAGATTTTGAAAATAAAATGGGAATTCAGAAATGAGGTAAGGTAAAAAAAAAAAAAAAATACGTACAAGAAAGCTTTTGTCAGAAAGATGTTGGAATTAGTTCGGTCTTCATGTTACGGCCTGTTCAGGTTCATTAATTTCACAATGAAATCCCTTGCACTTTCAGTAAATTTTTAAAACTGGAAAAAGACATTACGGAATTTTGACTTTCGATTACATTGATGAGTGAGCAGGAAAATTGCAAACGAAAGTATCTCAGGTAATTAATGCGTATTTGTCGTCTTAGGCAGTTGTTGATGTGGTACTTTCTAATTCCATAAGAACTGAATCTAACAAATGAAAAATAAAAGCCTTGAGCACCAATAAAACTATAATTTTCAAAGTGAAGAAGAAAAATAAATGACAATTGAATTAAAGAAGTAAAAAAAAGAGAGAAACTCAAAATAACACCCCTTTAAGATCTGGCGTATTTTGATGGAAATAAAAAATCTTGGTTTTTAACACTAATTAATAGGATGATATTTGACTGAAAAATAAATAAATAAATAAAACAAATTCTGATGTCAGGTTACGTGAAGTGAGGATCACACAATTTTGTGACACAGACTCAGCTACTTCATTCAAATGAAAAGACCCGCTCGATAATACTAATTCTATGGAAGAAACTTATAATGATATCTCGGTGATATCTGTTTCAAAATTAATTGTAAAATTATAATTTGTAGTTTCTTTAGAAAAAACACAATTTAACGTCAAATTACCCTCTTTAGTTATTCACTCCTCCGCCGTCTGTCTGTCCAAGGGAAGAAAAAATATTTTATTCAACAATTTTTGCGTTCATCCAATATTTTTCAAAAGTTGGCGCCACAGTTAGTATAAAAGTTTCTCATATTAATAATGCCTGCAATGTGTTTTTGATCAGCATGAATCAAAAGCACATCGCCATGACGTCACACTCTCACAGGTGTAATCTTATTTTACATTATGTGCCCTCCCTACCCACCCGTGATATACAATATTTCGTAAACTCAGATATTGCTTGTACACAATGTAAGTGATAATATCAAATTTAGAGCAATTCGATACATTAGTTGGTTTTATATAAAATTTTTAATAGTGAATCAGTAATTTTCGGGCATTTTCTGGATTTGCTCAAGATACCCCCCCCCCCCCTCCCCTCTGCCAATTTATGATAAACATAGCCATATAATTAAGTAAGATAAACTATTAGTACATAAAGAGCAGACGCTATAGATAATACCAAGTTTGGTACAATATTTTATTATTATTTTTTTTAATTTAAAAATGGGGTATAGGTCACGATCGAAGGGTAATATAAATCCCTCGACTGTAAACACCATCTTCATGACATCATATGTAATGTAATGTGTTTTATATGTAATGTTATTTTGCATTACTATTTACCAATATTATCCAATGCTCAATAAGTATGAGTAATTGATTGTTGATTTTAGAAATAATGCTCTACACTATAAAATAATAATAATAATAATAATAATAATAATAATAATAATAATAATAATAATAATAATAATAATAATAATAATAATAATAAAATTTTTACCGAAGGGTTAGTTACAAGAAGTGCTTATTTTACGTACAAAATCTCCATTTATTACAAATGTTCTGTTATTTTAATAGATATTATGCATAAAATATACAGATTTTCTTCCGTAAAAGAACGGTTTTTAATGTCATCAAAGTTAATAGTTTTTTTTCTATACACACTAAAACAACAGCAATGCATATATACATAACTACAGCTACTTTCAATTATGCAACTTGCAACTCAGTTTACAAAAAGTTATCTAAATCTGATATAACGCCAAAAAAAAAAAAAAAAAAAAAAAAAAAAAAAACACGAAGAGTTGTTCACTTTTAAGACAGTTGTTCACTTTTAAGACAATTTTTGACTCAAACTGCGATTTTCTGTTAGTATATTTATTGTGAAGTATATTAGAATCATCACTACGAGTAATTTATTAATTTTTCTGGGTCACACGTTCTTGGGACAAGAACAACAAGTATGATTTATAAACAAGATGAAAAAAAATCAAGGTTATTTAAAGTTTCGTAAGAGTTATTTTCATGTGTTGTGCGATATTCAACAAGCATGAATGATTGAAAAGAATAAAAGAGTGGCAAGATAGACACTGATAAATAATTAAATGAAGAATGAACGCGGTATACGTTGGATAAAGTCAATTAGAAAAATTATTCACAGCATCATCTTTAATATTAATTTTACACATCTATCATTGTCATTGTGTTGTCTAAATTCCGTTGATTGACAGTATAACTTCCGTATTTTTTACGGAAACTTTTTCCGATTGCAGTAATTTCGAAAATGTGTCAAGAAGTTGCTATGTACATAGATTTGAAAGTAAAGATTAATTCTAAATTCTCATTTTTTGAAGCTGTAGAATTTATTTTTAATTATTAAATTGCAAAAGAAAAAATATCGAAATTATTCTGGTAAGTAAATTCTTTTTAAAGCATAAAAAAATAAATAAATAAATAAATCAAAAATGACTAATTAACAAGACTTTTAGCAAGATGTTCTTAAAACAAAAAGGGCAACTTCGGGACATAAGCTTTAATTTGTTTTTGTTCGGAAATTCATGAAACTAGCAGGTGTTGTTATCCAGAAACTATCTAATCGCACTCAGTTTTCTGTTTTTTTTTTTTTTTTTTTTTTTTTTTTTTTTTTTTTTTTTTATTACAAACATAGATTTTTTATAACAAGCCTTCAAAGTTGACGTTTTTGAATATATTACCCGACGAAAGCGGAAAAACCGTTCGAAAAGCAGGAGAAAAACGGGTGATTACGTGATCGAAATACTTAGAACTGGATAGGTAATTTAATAATAATAAAATTGGAAAACTAAGTGCGATACTAAATCGCTTCCATAGTCAGGCCTTCCAATTTTACACCTTTCTGTTAAAAAAGGAATTTGTAAATGTGTCAAAACGTTTTGTGCTTGAGTGGAGCAGCTGAGAACAACCTTAAATAAATGTTTGTAATTTTTGACATATTTAAATACTTTATCAGAGAAAAAAATATAATCAGTAAAAATACAGAAATTGTTCTGGCAATCACGATTTTTATCCTTTTTACTTACCCATCATACGTAGTATAGGATAAGTCTTGCAATCGTTTTGAAAATCGAAAAAAAATTTTTGACGGATTTACACGTTTTAGATAGTGGAGATTCCGAAACATATTTTTAGAAAAAAAAATTTGCCGTCCGTCTGTCTGTCTGTCTGTCTGTCAATCTGTCTGTCTGTAAATGCTCTATCTCCCGAACAAATTGAGATAGAGACTTGGAATTTTGTATGTAGTTAGTATGTAAGAATGAGACGAACCCTATTTAATATCAGCAACCTCGATTATCCGGAACTATTTTTTTCGGACTCTCGAAAAATTCGTTCTGATGAAATGTATATAAAAATTATCGAATTTTTTTGTTCTAAGGTATGGACGTAAAAGGCAATAAAATAACACACATTTTGCATATAAAACGAAGTCGATCGGATTATTAGTTGCCGAGATATTTGTAATCTTGTTTTCCACATTCTTCGATTTTTCATGACCCTGTATTTCATTCAAATTTCAATTCAGAAGTATATTTTATTATGGAAATGAGACGCTTAATCCGACGCAGCTGATTGTTAGTTAATAGAATTATTATTTTTAGAGTTATAAGGAAGTTTCTTTTACGCAGTTCGGTACTACTTGAGTAGTTTGGCGTATTATATAATTTGTCGAAATTGGTACATCAGCAGTTCTTTAATATAGCATTACTATGTATATTAACAATATTTAAATTTTGTTTATGAATTGCAATGCATTGTATAAATAGTTTCACATGTTTTATTTTCATATACATATCCATGATGGGTAAGTATTACGGTGAACCCCAACGACTAGTTTTTTTTTTTTTTTTTTTTTTTTTTTTTTGCGTGTGTGTGGTTTAAAGTAAAATATCATGAAACACAAAACAACGCATAAATTAGACTTCTTCAATTTCTAATGTCTCAAAATGGAGACCAAACTAACAACTATAACAAACTGGTTAAACTAATGTAAAAAAAAAACTAAAGTAAATTATTCAAATAATGTAGTGACTAAAAACTTTCTTTCTTTTTAATTGAATTTTATATTGTAAAATTAGGTCATCATGATATAATTGAAGAATGAATACTTAAAGAAATTGGGAAATATCTTATAAATTCATTCTTTATAACAAAAAAATGCGATTGACGCTTTAAACTAACAGAAAAAATGAACAGCAAGCGTTATACTTCATCAAAGCGGAATAAACTAAAATGTTCATTGCATTAAAATTGATTTTTTTTTTCTTTTTTTACATTTATTGCACAATTTTACGAAATAAATCAATACAAATTAAATTTTTAAATTATACGTAGAAGATGTTGTGAGTTTTGTATTTAAAAATTACTACATAATACTAATTGGAATCAGAAGCTTACTGCCATAAATAAAATCAATTATGTTAAATGTTGTCCAAAATAACACTTAAAAAAAGTGAGATAATGCAATTTTTTTTGAAGTAAGATAATGCGCTTTTTTTTTTTTACTATTTGGAAAATAGTTGTTGTCTTCGGTAGAGAATTGGGAAATCTGAAGAGCATCTGAATGTTTTTATTGTTTGAATTCCACAATTTATTCTGATTGTTTTCTGATTGTTCCACGTTTAATGTCCAAAAATAGAATACTTCTGTTGCCAAAAAATACATATTAATTTGAAAACAAATTGTGATAAAGATTTCAAACAAATTCCATTTAAAAATGCATTTTTTACTCCATGCAACTGTATAAAAATTTAAAATGTGCGATACTTAGACGATTAAAAATTTGCAGTTTCGAAAATTGCAGAGCTGAAATTTCATTTAAAAATTTTTTGAGTAAAAAAATTATTCTTTTGGATGGATATAGTCATTCCTCATCCATTTTTTTTTTTTTTTTTTTTTTTTTTTCGTTCTATGATATTTTTTTTTTTTTTTTTTTTTTTTTTTTTTTTCGTGCAGTTTAATCAATTGTTAAACAGCAAAGGTGGAAATGGAACAGAGGCACAGGCGATATTGTAGAAAATATTTTTTTAATTTTCAGAATTTCATTATGGAAAAATGACACTGTGCGATGATTCACATGCGAAATGAAATTCAAGAAGCTTATTATCATTTGTATAGGAATTTGGAAACACCTGAAAACAGTATTAAATCAGCATATTTCAAATTAATTTAATATAATTGTAATATTTCGTAACTAAGCGATTCACCGAAAAAAATTTCGAGAGCTTTTAATTTTAAAACTACAGCAAATAAAAATTGAGGTGTTACATACAGCCATAAATTAGATCAAGAAGTTAAGTGATCATTAGTCTCTCAGCGGCCAAATTCCCTTCCGTAATGTTAAATCTATGGGCGATTGATGCATTCTTATATTCAAAATATCTCCTCAAGGAACAATTATTTTTAATTTCTTGTTTCGGTGTTCTTATCTTAAAAGATGTCACTTTTTTTTCCTTAGTTGTCAAAATATTTCTAAAATTTATGCTCAATTTAATATTTTATGTTTTAAAAACTGGCAAAATGGAAGTAAAATTTTTGCACTTCATATAAAATTATGCATAGATTTTAGAAATATTTTGAAAGCTGAGAAAAAGAGAAGTATCCTTTAAGAACACACCACCGGAAAAAGAAGTTAAAAATATTAATTTCCCGAGAAGATATTTTGAATATAAAAATGCATCAAACGCCCATAGACTAAGGCCCCTGTCCCTGCACTCACGAGCTAATTCTATTCCTATGGGGAGGAATTTTTCTAATAACTCTTTGGCATTTTGAAATTTTTATTATTTTTTTTTTTTCTTTTGCATTGGATAGTTGAGGTCCCTCTCAAGATCGCTCCATGATTACTTTTACGATTTTGGTCGCAAGTATTTTCTATAAAGTTACTTTCACTTTCTCAACCGGTTCTGAAAGTGAAAGAACTTTATAAAAAATATATCTACCACCAAAATCGGAAACGTAATCAAGGAGCGATCTTGAGAGGGACCGCAGCTATCTAATGCAATAAATAAATAAATAAATAAAATAAAATAAAAATGTCAAAATGCGTAAGAGTTATTAGAAAAATGCCTCCCCATAGGAATAGCATTAACTCGCATGTGTCTTCGCGGGTAGGGACAGGGGCCTTAACATTACCGAAGGAAATTCGGTCGCTGAGTGACTAACACCCTTAACACATTTCAAAAGCGAGATAAAGCAATATGTAAATTTGAACTCGGAAAATAGATTATTTTCATTCAAAACATGCCGTTTCGTGAAAGAGACTTTGTGAAATAAAGAATATAAAATATTTCTTTTGGATGGATATCGTCCTTTCTTATCCGTTCTGTCATTCTATTCCACTGCTGAAGTTTGATCAACTGATAAAGAGTGAATGGAACAGGGGCGATATCGTTAAAAAGTCCTTTTGATTTTCAAAATGTCTTTACTAAAATTACATGCATACGGTGCTCACGTACGAAATGAAACTGAAAAATCCTATAAAAATTAAGAAGTACTTATCTGAAACAATGTTAAATAGTCATATTTTAAACTAATTTCAAATTATTGTAATATTAGCTTAAGCATAGCACTCAAATGATTCTGGCTTCTTTATAATTTAAAAAACTTCAACAAAATAAATATTGAACCGGTAATTACATCCGGAAAATCAGATCAAGAAATTAAGTGTTCTCCAGAATAACACATTTCAAAAGCGAGAAAATGCAACTTATACATTTAAACTCGTAAAATAGATTACCTTCTTTCAAACCAGCCCGTTCCGAAAAAGAAACTTTGAGAGAAAAAGAGTAAAAAATAGTTCTTTTGGATAGATATCGTCCTTCCTCATTCGTTCTATCCTTCTGTTTCTTTTTCGATGCAGTTAAATCAACTGATAAACAAGGAATGTTGAACAAAGGCGATATTGTATTAAAATTCTCTTTATTTTCTTAACGTCTTTGCGGGAAAAAATGACATCATACAGTGACATCATATGATGCTCACATGAGAAATGAAACTGAAAAATCGCATTAAAATTAGGAAAGACTTTTCTGAAACAATGTTAAATAGTCATACTTTAAACTAATTTTAAATTATTGTAGTATTACACTGCAAATGCGTGAAACACTTTTGCAACGCCAAGTGAACATAATAATGAACACTTCTAACCAAAAGTGGTTTGATTGTGTTGCGAATGTGTTGCGATTGTGTTGTGGTGGGGAAAAAAGTGCGTTGTAAAGTGTTGTTGAGAATTACAAGGACAGGAAATGTGTTTAGATAGTGTTTCAATCTAAATTTAAGAACACATTCAAATTCGAAACGCTTTTTAGAACATTTTGAAAACACATGAACTTTTGATGTTGCAACACTTTTGAAACACTTTTTAAATATTATGCCGCATCGCATGAAAGTAATGTGCAGACAGTGTTAAAGTGCAGAATAGTGGTATATCGGGAGGATTGAGAGTGGTGGATTGAGAGGGCTGTATTAGAGGCCTACATGGGCCGAAATTTCCAGGCACGATCCATACAAAAAATTTATTGGTCTGACCCGGCCTGGTATAAAAACTTAAGGTTCGACTCGGTCCCAGCTCCATGAAAAATAAATTTTTGTCCCGGCCCATCTAAATTATATTATTGACCTGACCTGGCTCGGCAAGTCCGACCCGACCCAGTATAAAAAAATAATCCGGTCTGGTCCATACAAAAAATATTGGTACGGCAAGGTCCAGTATAGAAATTAAAAGTTCGGCCCGAGCCCGGCCCGTACAAAAACTTTATTAAGCTGGCACGACCCGACTAAATTTCTGAAAAACTGGTCGATATTTCTGAAACAACATTATTCTACTATTACAATTATTCTAAAAGTAAGGCTTGGACCCACACCAAAATAAAAAAATAAATGAAAATAAATGAAAAGACCATGCTCGGCCCGACCCGGACATGCAGAATATTGTTTAGTCCGAATCCATATAAAACAAATTATTGGCCTGGTCCGGCTCGGTATAAAAGTTAATAGTCTGGCCTACCCTGTGCAAAAAAAATATTGGCCCGATCCGGCTCAGTATAGAAATTAACAGTTCAGCCCAAACCCGACTCGTACAAAAACTTAATGCCGGCACGACCCGAATAGATTTCTGAAAAATGCCGATATTTCTGAAGCATTACTATTCTACTGTTACAATTATTCTAAAATAAGGTAAGGTATTATAAAATAAGGTCTAGGCCGGACCGGCTAGGATATTTCTGAAGCAATACTATTCTACTGTTACAATTATTCTAAAATTAGGTAAGGTATTATGAGATAAGGTCTAGGCCGGACCCTACCTGGCCCAGAAAGAAAAAGACCAGGACTGGCCCGACCAGGAATAAAATTCGGTCCGAGTTCGTTTCGGCCCGTATGAAATAAGTTATTGGCCTGGCTTGGCCCGGTATAAAAGCTAATAGTCCGCCCTTGAACATACCAAAAATATCGACCCGATATAGAAATTAAAAGTTCGGCCCGTGCCCGGCCCGTACGAAAATTTAATTATGCCGGCACGACAGGACTGAATTTCTGAAGCAACATTCTTCTACTATTACAATTATTCAAAAATAAGTTCCGGACACAACCCAGCCTAGAAAGAAAGAAATCAGGCCCGGCCCGACCCGAACATGCAGAATAAAGAAAGGCCCGGAATGAGTGAATACTAACACCGGGCCTGCCGACTTTTCTTTCTATTATTCTTTACTTACTTATTTACGTTTTTAAGAAATACAATTGTTTTAAAACTTTTTTTAAAAGTTATGTATGATATATTTTATGCTGAAAATAATATTAATGGATTGAAAAAATCTTTTAAAAAATAATTAATGAAATTCAATTATCTAATTTTGTACTGTTTAATTAGTGTACTAAATCTTACTCGCAATGACCTTGTATACGTAATAAATATCTCGCCTAAATAAACATGTAATGCTTAATTAAACATCTATAGGAGACTAAAAACGAAAAAAAAAACTAAATAAATAAACAAACAACAACAAAAAAAAAACATGCATAAGATTTTTTGAAAACATTCAGCATTTTTAAAAATAGCCTTACCAAAAATACACTGTTTAGTCTTGGGATTAAGCCCGATTTGTTATGCTTTGAAACTCTAAACCACGGACCTAAATGCCTATTTTTACAAGTGTCGTTGGTGGAAGTCCTTTAATCATTAAACTAGTTGCATCCATCAAAATTCGATGCAAGAAAATATATTAAAGAAGTATGTTACAATGTAAGCTTGTGAGTAAAAGAAAAATGTATTGAAAAAAAAGTGACACTGCTAATGCAACGCATGATATTCACACAAACATACTCAAAACTTTACACATGACCACGATATTCTAATGAAGTCCTGATATCAGTCCTGAAATTTAGACAATAACGTCATTTAGCTCTTGTAAAAATTAAAATTTAATGTTTGAAAATGCACATTTTAAAAATGTTATTTTCATAAGCTTTTTAGCTTTTAATTTCAAGTTAGTGGAATAAAAAACTTGGAAAATAAAATCATTTTCACGCCCGATTGTCACCATTTTGAAGAATTTTCATAAAAAGCTTATAAAATTAAAATATAAAAATGGAAATGTTTTAAAAAATAACTAGTGCGGGCACATCTACAAATGAACAGCTTTCATTAAAAAAAATTAATTCTCAAAATTGTTTAGTAGAAAGCTCAGGGCAAATGACTAAAAAAAAACAGTCTTCTTTTTTAAATATATAGATATTAAGAATATTAGGAATTTTGTGAAGATTATAAACAATACAATCACTGTGTTAAATATTCGTTTTCAACGTTTTATAATTCACATAATTTTAACAATCGAAGCATGATTTCCTGTAATTTCTACAAATCTTGCAGAATCTAAAGAACAATTAAATCTAAAATATTTTTTCTGAAGCAAACGAAATGTTTTCCTTAATATGTAAACAGTAAATATTAAGATTTCAAGTTTTATGAGGTAAACCACAAATTTAAACCCTCATTAAGCAAAATTTTATAAAGCTTTAACGCAATCGAAAGTCAAATACAGGATCACATTCTTATTTACGTTCTCCCTGGTTTATCGAGAGGATCGAGAAACTACAACTCAACACAGAGCATTTCGCTTCGCCGAAATTTGTTTACAGTCATATTTCAAGCGCGGTAAAAGCATATCTGTTTATACCTCCCTGATTTCAAGCTTCAGCTTATATTTTAGCGTGGATTTTGCGTAATCACGTATCCTTCTTTTAATGGTTGAGTCTTTTTTTTTTTTTTTGTAAACATTTATTGAATATTATAATTATTATTTTTATCATTTTTAATGTGATACGTCACAATATTTTATTTATGTTCAGAAGCGCAACATTTTTTTTAGCAATTATTAGTTTTGCAATTAATATTTAAAAAATGTACAGTACTGATTTTGTTCGCAACTGTGGTATGTGCCATTATGTAACGGATTCGGATGATAAATTGTCTAAACATATCAATCGGTATCATAGGCATGATCCAAGCTTTAGGGCTGCCTGTAAAGATTGCAGCTATCAATCTACGAGTTGGACAGCCTGGAGAAAACATCGTACGAGATGTGAGTTTATAGAAGCTGTTAATGATAATATTGATGACTATTTTGCTTCTTCCGATGACGATTTTGAGACTCATCCTGGCCAGTCGGCTGAAAATGATTCTTTTGACTTTCTTCTTGCATCATTCTTTTTGAAGTTGGAAGCAAAGCATGGCTTATCTCAAAATTGTGTCAATATTATTGTGGAAGAATTGGGAGCTGTGTTCACTGATATAAAGGAAAAAATATCAAATAAATTTCATAAAATATTAAAAGAGAAGAAAGATGAAGAAAATGTTGATGCAGCAGAATTGCTTGATCAATTCAATTTTGATAACATTCCAAATAAATTTGGTTCTGCCTGTAACAGAAAGAAGTTTTACGAAGAGAATTTTAAAATGGCTATTCCACAATCTGTTTTTATTAACACAGAAATGAAACGTGTTAATGGCAGAATGACCCGTATGAATAACTATGGCTATTATATTCCATTTCTATCCAGCTTACAGGGATTGTTGGAAATGCCAGAAGTGTCATATTGGGTGATGCATGATCACAAAAGTAGTGACGACACATTAAGAGATTGGTGTGATGGCGAATTTCTAAGAAGTAAAAACTTAACTAACACATTGTTAATCATTTTAAATCTCGATGACATTGAAACTGTCAACCCCATTGGAATGTCAAAAACAATTCATAAATTGACTGTTTTAAGCTACGAACTAGCAAACATACCTGCACAATTTCGCTCTGCTCTACACACTAAGCAACTTATTGCCGTTTGCAAATCCAAATTCATTAGGAAGAGTGGCTTCAAAAATCTTTTGTTGGACTTTGTGCAAAGTATGAATGCATTAACGGAGGGCTGTGAATTTAAAATCAATGGGGAAAATGTCACATTTAAAGCTTTATTAGTTGCAACACCTGCTGATACACCTGCTGCAAATCAACTGTGGGGCTTCAAGGAAGGTGTTGCAAAAGCTTACAAATGCTGCAGAACCTGTGATGGGATAAGGCCTAATATTTTTACACAGTTTACAGAAGCCTCATTTCCTGTTAGAACCACAGACGAGCATTTAGAGAGATGCGAAATAATTGATGAAGCTTCTTTACCAGTTATTAAAGCTGATCTCAGCAAAAAATATGGAATTAATAATAGATCTGTGTTATTTGATATCAGTGGAGTAACTCTTGATGCAGCTATCCATGACCCAATGCATGTATTGCTAGAAGGTGTTGTATTGTTAGAAATGAAAGCTGTTCTTAATTACTGCATATTTTCGAAGAAATTGTTTAGTCTCGAATGGCTAAATAATGAAATTTTGTGTTGGAATTACACAGACATTTCTAATAAGCCTCCTGCATTACAAGTTGAAAGTTTAAAAGATAAAGGAAAATTAACACTTACTGCATCAACCGTTATGACATTGATAATAATTTTGCCCTTTATACTCTCTAAAAAAGTTCCTGTTACTGATTCAAAGTTTTTAAATTTCCTCAGAATTGTAAAAATTACTCATATATGCACCTCGCCATATGCGGACTTGCAAACTGAATCAGAGTTAGCTTCACTGATATGTAAACATCATGAAGTTTTCATAGATGAATACCCTGATGTTTCAATAACACCTAAATTCCATTATTTAATACATTTCCCCAGGCAGCTTAAAAACTTTGGCCCTTTACATCATCAGTGGTGCATGCGCTGGGAGGCACACTTTTCCATTTTTAAAGGAAGAAAATGGGGAAGTTTTAAGAACATAGCCTTCAGTATGGCATGGCATCACCAACAATGGATGTGCTATCATCAACTGGGTGTAATGGGTCAAAGAAACCCAAATTATCTTTACAAGGGCCATATCTTTGCACATACAGAAAAGATAGATGTTGCTTCTTTCACCTCCAATGAGCAAAACTCCATTGGTACTTTTCTCAATATATTTCAAGATATATGGAGTGCCAAAGAAGTCACTTATCATGGCTGTATGTACAAAGCTGGGTTGGTAATTGCTGAAGGTAATGGTTTCTTTTTTATCGATATGATTCTCATTCAAGATGAAAAAATATATTTTATGGTAAAGTCATCCATTTCATCAAATTTTGTGAACAATTTAAATGCATTTGAAGTGGAATTTCATCCTGCTAGAATATGCATTGATTTTAAATCAGTCAGCAGAAAATTTCCATTGAAAGTGTATGAATACTGTGCAAAAAAGTATATAGTTAACCCATACATAACAAGAGTTTATGGAGAATAGTTGCATTATTATGCTGTACTCAAATATGTATACAAAACACTTGCTATATATGTATTTAACTATTTACAAAAATTTCAAAACAAATATATTTATATATGATTGCCAATGATCTTCTGAAAAAAAATTGCTGTGGGTGCTACTTGAAGTGTATAAAACATTTAGTTTTTTTTTTTTTTTAAATATTTCATGTCCGCATTTTTGTTCTTGTATTTCTAAAATTTTGATTATTTGCAGAAAAACATATATTACTGTGTAAAAGTAGTATTCTGCGCCTGTATAAAAGATCAAATTCGCTCGATTATGTGATCAGTAGTCCATTTTTTTTAGTGCTGTGTGACTGCTTGGTAAAACAATTTACAATTAGAAACTGTATTAATTGACATGTTTTAAATACCGAGCTTTATTTTGAGGCATTTGTGAATGATCGATTTAAACACAGTGTTGCTTCCAACTCTACAACTCTACGTTATTTTTTAAATAATTTTCACAGTTTTGTATATTTTTAATGATATGTTTCTTACATGAAGAATTCAGATTTTATATTTGCCTGTGTCCCATCTTAACTGTGCCATTAGCTATATAGCGTTTTTGTGCTTCTGTTCTATAACTAAAAATATTTGCTGTATTCATTCAACTATTTAAAAGATTTTCGAATATTTATATTATGATTTGCTTCACATTTTGTATTGTTAAAGCAAAAAGTAAAATTCTCCCCACAATTGATATGTTGAAAAAATTTTGCTTTGGGTGCTACTTGAAGTGAATAAAATATCTTGTCCCTTTTTTTTTTAATATTTCATGTCAGCAGTTTTGTTCTTGTATTTCTACAATTTTGATTATTTGCAGAAAAACATATATTACTGTGTAAAAGTAGTATTCTGCGCCTGTATAAAAGATCAAATTCGCTCGATTATGCGATCAGTAGTACATTTTTTTTAGAGCTGTGTGACTGCTTGGTAAAACAATTTACAATTAGAAACTGTATTAATTGACATGTTTTAAATACCGAGCTTTATTTTGAGGCATTTGTGAATGATCGATTTAAACACAGTGTTGCTTCCAACTCTACAACTCTCCGTTATTTTAAAAATAATTTTTTTCACTGTTTGTATTTTTTTAATGATATGTTTCTTACATGAAGAATTCAGATTTTATATTTGCCTGTGTCTGATCTTGACTATGTCATTAGCTGTCGCATTTTTGTGGATCTGCTCTGACGCTAAAAATGTTTGCTGTATTCATTTAACTACAATCTTTTTAAAAATATTTCTATATATAATTTACCTCACATTTTGTGTTGTTCATGCAAAACATGAAATTCACCTGCAAATGATCTACCTGGTGAAAAAATTTTGCTTTGTGTGCTACTAGAAATGTATAAAATATCTATTCTTTTTTTTTAAATGTTTAATTGCAGCATTTTTGTTTTTGTGTTTCTGCAATTTTGATTATTTACAGAAAAACATTTATCATATATAAAAGTAAATATATTTTGTACCTGTATAAAAGATCAATTCACTTGATTATATAATCAGTATAATTTTTTTAAATTCTGTGTCATTGCTTAGTAAAACAAATTGTAATTAGAAACTGTTTTAATTGACATGGTTGAAATATTGAGCCTTATTTTGAGGCATTTGTGAACGTTCGATTTGAACACAGTGTTTCTTCCAATTCTACAATTTTCCTTTTTTGAAAAATATTTTTTTTCACTGTATTGTATATTCTTAAGGTTATATTTCTTACATCAAGAATTCAGATTTTATATATAAAGAATGTATGACCAGAAAGGTGTAAAAAGAAGCTTCTGCACTGCATGCAATGGGGAAGAAAAATGTGAGGAATTCGAAAAAAGCGATATGACCCCATTTTGTGGATACTGTGGATGTCCACCAATTAAGCACAAACGTAAGTGTTTATTTGTATTTTAAATTAATTGCTTTAAATCAAAGTATATTTAGACTAAAGGGCAAAACTGGGAAATTTCATTAGTGTCCAGTTATAAGTTTTATAAATGGCCTCTTTTTAAAACCTAGTGACCACTTTTTTATTTAAAAGCTATAAACAGTAAACTTTTGTTAAAATTTCAATTAATATTTATCTATTAAATAGCCCAAATAAATATGTGAATATAAACATATTTCAACCATCAAAAGTAGAATCCTTGATGAAATGCAAAAAAATTTTATTCTTTCCTTGTAGGAAAGTAATCATAAGGTGTCTACTAAGAGACAATTTTTTAATGGCCACTTTTTTTTCATTAAGTAGCTGGTGGCTAGTGCTAATTTTGCCCTTTAGTTTAGACACACACACATATATATGAGAAAGTAATTATAGATTTATGGCATCATTGCTGAGAATCTATTATGATTCTCAAGTTACTCCCAGTTTCAGTATTTTTGTTTATTTAAATTAATCATGACTGTGATACTATAGTTCATTTACTTAATGGAGGCGGTTCAGTTCTCCGACTGGCAGGGTTGCCGGCTTTTAGCCGGGCCAAAAAAAGCCGGCTGGCTTTTTTTGGTTTTATCCACTTTAAAAAAGCCGGCTAAAATTGAAAAAAGCCGGCTTTTATTTTTAAAGTGTTAATTTGTATCGAATCCATATTAAACGTGGACTGATTTATTTTTAATACATTTGTAATTATTTACTACTAAAAAAGTGATACATTTCTATTTATTTTTTCAAATAAATATGTCTTTATAACCACCAGAAGTCAACTGTGAAGGCATTATGTCTGAAAAATATAAATCTTGGAAAAAAGAAAATATACTCAAAAAATGTTTTTTAAACTTCTATATTCCATTAGTTCTTATATTACACATTCTTAAGAATTATATTTAATTCAATTATGACAAAATTAAACACATCAAAGCATTCATGGAAACGTTCTTACAGGTCAATATGTAAAGATTAAGTCATAAAATGAACAATGTTGAAAGAGAAATTAGGAAAGATTCAGTATTTGAGGTTAATTTAATACATAATTACATAAAATTAAAACAACAACAAAAAATGTTCTAATAAAATTTGTTGAATTAAAATTTTGAATAGCTCTTTGTTATTTAATAGTGCATATATGCCCACTTGCATGAATTAATATATTCATGCATATGCTAATTGAGAATAAATTGTGAATATATTATGAAATAATGCATAACTCGAAATACTATTTTCAGTAGTGAGAAATGGTGTTTTTTTATATGTATGATTTTAAATGTTTATAGGGAGTAAAACATGACATTTTAATAACTCTTAAAATTAGTTAAGTAATAAAGCAAGTAACCATAGTCCTCTTTAAGTTTATGAAGAAGTAAAAATAAAAAAACAAGGATAGGATTAACGGTCAATGTAAATCAGAAAAAGCACTTGGTATGGCCATTTTATAATTTAGCTGACATATTTGCAATTCTGACTATAAACCACTGGCAACTCTATCAATGTGTTATTCTAGTATTAATATCTTCATTATTGAAAAATTGGGTTATAAACCCAATTTCTCATAATGAATCATAATTAAAATCCCAATTTTTCATTTTAATAAATAAATTTATTAAAGTCAAAGTTAAAACATAATTAAAATAAAGTTAAACATCATTAAAATTATTTAAAAGACACTTAAAAATGTATAGATTTTAATTAAAGGGTTTCACTGTATAAAAGCCAATTATGGCCAAAAAAGGCCAATTTTGGCCAAAAAAAGCCGGCTAAAATCAATAAAAGCCAACCGGCCTGGATTTTTTAAATTTTAGCCGGCTTTTTTGCAACCCTGCCGACTGGCCTTGCTTGCTATGGTGAAAATCACTTGCCGCTCTTCTTTTTTCCCACTGCTGTTCCGCTATGACAGTTCGGTCGGGAGCCGCGAAGACACATATCTGGTGCTAATTTCTCCATTAAATTTTATGCGTTGGCCCAGGTTTTACCCGGGTTTGAATGATATTTATTAATGTATATACATCGTGAAATTTATCCTATATATATTTTTTCTAAACATCATTATGCTGGATTTTTTTTCGATACATTTAATATTTACTTTTAAAATATCATCCTATAAAACATCTTTTAATTTTTCATTCAAAGGAAGTGTAAATGAACAACATGAGTGCAATCAATCAACTTTTATTAATTATAGAGTTTGTAGATAAATAATTTTACCCCTTGTCAACAACTCCCCTCCCCTTCTGCTTCCTCTTTGGAAAAAAATTCAAAGCTTTATTTATTTATAGCTGATTTTTTGATGCAGAATCAATAATTATATGAGACAATAACAACTTAGAACAGTGAGTGAAAGATAAATTGCCTACTTTAAGTAAACTTTTATTAACAACTTAATCATAAATATTTCTTTTTGATTTTGACAACTGAACATGAGGTCAGGGTACAAAAAAAGCACACGAGCGTATATTTACGATAAAATTTGTAATAAAATAATTATTTTGTATTTATTGTATAA
This sequence comes from Maratus speculifer, assembly GCA_964019185.1. Lineage (NCBI taxonomy): Eukaryota > Metazoa > Arthropoda > Arachnida > Araneae > Salticidae > Maratus > Maratus speculifer. The sequence goes on along the minus strand of OZ025295.1, from coordinate 122,995,166 downwards.
AAGCATAAAATTTCTATGATGCTTGGTTTTATATCCTTTAATCCCGTATTAATCCTTTCCGCGTAACTGTTGAAGACTGGAGAAAATGCGTGAAACATTCCGAGACATTACAAGATTTTATTAAAGAAGGTGTAAGGGATGAAAAGCTTCAACCGATCGTAATTAATTTACAGGATGATAGTGAGATTGAAATTGAGAATTATTTTCTCATTTTCATGACATAAAAAAATAAAATAAAAAAGAATAAACCGATAAAAAAAAGTCCTTTTGAGGACTAAGCTCTATCCAGGGCTAAAAAAAAAAAAAAAAAAATCACACTCACAATCACTCCACAAATTCTCATTTCTCTACATCCCATTTCCCCTCTCCACAAAAGGCTGACATTTTTTTAAATGCCTGAATGGGCTGTAACAATAGCCAAGACGTTCTTCTCTCTAAGCTGATAGACGGGAGGTGCTGGGTTTGATACAAAACGCGCTCGTCGGCCTAATAGTTTAGAGTACTCTGTGGATCTCTTTGAATCATCCATAAATATGAGTTAGGTTTTTTTTTTTAGAAAGATCACCTTCCCCCAAGCACACACACACAAAGCACACCCTACTAAGGCATACATGCGTAAAAATTGTAAATTTCAGGCAAAAAACGAAACATGGATCGTGCATTTGGCCGGTTCTTTCCATATCTTCAATTGCCAGTTTTCCAAGTTTAATTGTTGAGTGGCGACTAGTGAGTGTTTATTTTCGCCTTTATTTGTTCATTGCATTTAATTGAATTATGAAATACATTTAAAAATAAGTATGGAGAATTCTGAAAAATCTAACATTGCAGTGATTGTAGTTTGCTTTAAAACTCTTATTTTATGCTTCACAATTTTTTTTTTTCGAAAAAACTGAGATATTTATCCCCAAGAGCTAACCCTTTCTCTAAAAGCAATTTCGCAATTTCTACATTATATTGCTTAAAAAAAGACTTTTGATTCGTTTTATAGAAAATATTGTATTAGAAAAAGTTTGTTTACATCTGAAATATATCGCAGATTACAGGTGTTTGCAGATTAGGGCAAGTGTACTGTATATCACTGATAAAAATTGACAATCCACCTCAGCCAGTGAAATATAGGCTAATAATAGCAAACAATCAATAAGGCAGCTTTTTTTGACTAATTTCAGCAATAAACCCTGCAGAATAGACTGACTCCCTTTATGTGAACATATTTGTAATTTAATTTTTTGTACATACATACTATATAATCAATCACATGTATCAGTGAAACAATATTTCATCAGTACATCAATATTTAAATCATAAAACCTTGGACTTTTTCCTTTAGTCAAGGAAAGTTATATTGTTTATTAAATAAATGTGTTTAAGTGCACTTTATTTAACATTATAATAATAATGACTTGTACTTTTCTAGGCGTAGACATGTCTGTTACAAATAGTGATGATCTGCTAAATGTTGATAGGTCGATTACTAGTGTTGATGTATCAATTACTAATAATGATGTGTCAAATTCAATCCAGACTACTTCATCTGTATTGAATGAAAATTCAGAAGAAGAAAATTATATTCAAAAGGGAACAAAAGGGAAAGAAAACTTGAATTCCTTGGTGAGATATGAATTATTTTAAGATTTTTTTCATAAATTATACAAATCTAACTATATTTTTCTAACTTTGTATTTTTAATTTTGCAACATTGTTTTTTTCTCTTTTTTGCAGGTTCCTGAACTTCCTCAATTTTCACAATGTGTGGAGAACGCACTAAGTAATAAAAGCATACATGGACCACTTTGGTCTAATATGATTATGCAGTGTGCAACGTACTATTCGAAATTTGATAATATGAAAACTAAGGCAACATACGAAGTAGTGGGAAGATTAATGTATGATAAATATCCATGTATTGGAGGGCTAGGTTCTAAACCATGGGTAAGGTCATTTCTAAATTATATGATTTAGCAATTCTGTTTACTGCATTTCTAAATATGTAAATTTGTGATATGCAAAGTACAAACTGTTTTAATCTTCTGATTTACTAGTTTATAGTTTGTCAGCTTTACTGAAGGTATCATTTTAGAATACATATTTCTAGGTTTAGCAATAAATTAAAGATGAAAATAAGCACTCGCCAGTCACCACTCGGCGACTAAATGTGAAAAATTGGCAACTAAAAATGTGGAAAGTACCGCCCAAATGCAGAGTTCTCCAAAAGGTATTTTGTGAAAAGAATTGCGGGAAAAAACGCCCGCGAATTTTGACAAGATCGCGGAAAAACATGAATTTCGTGTAATTATCACGAAAAGACGTCGTCTAAGGATCGCAAAAAGAATGCAAATATCGTCGAAGAATCGCGAAAAAATGGTAAATATCTTTATAAAATTAAGAAAAAGAAAGCAATTGTAAAAAAAACCCTGTGTATTTTGTCAAAAAATCAACGAAAACAAACACGGTTTTTGAAAAAAAAAAAAAAACGTAAAAACGAACGAAAAAACGCGAATTTAATCAAAGAAACACGCAAAAAAGTGAATACCGTCAAAAAATCGCGTTAACAAACGCGAGTACCTGCAAAAGATCGCGATACCAAACACGATTTGCATCAAAAAACGTAAATACGAACGCAAATTTTATTTTTAAAAAAAGCAAATACCGTCAAAAGATCACGATAAGACTCGAATACCATCAAAAACGTGATAACGAATGTGAATTGCCAGCAAAAAAACTCGATAACAAACACAAATACTGTCAAAAAATCGCATTAACAAACGCGAATACCGTTAAAAAATGGCGTTTACAAACTCTAATATCGGCAAAAAATCACGATACCAAATGCGATTTTCGTCAAAAAACGTAAAAACAAACTCAAATTTTATAAAAAAAATAAAAACCACAAAAAGCAAATACCGTCAAAAAATCGCGATAACGGATGTGAATTAGTGGCAAAAAATCACGATAACGATCGCCAATACTGTCAAAAAATCATGATAACGAACACTATTTTCGTTAAAAAGTTTCGAAAACGAACACGATTTTCGTTAAAAAGTCGCGAAAACGAATGCAAATTTTATCAAGAGATCGCAAAAAAGAAAAAAATGCACATTATGGTAAAAGATTGTGGAAAAAACTTATGTTCATTTCATGAGAGCCACCCCCCCCCTTTTTTTTAATTTTTAGAAAATTTGCTTTGAATTTCAGTTTTTTTTTTGTTTTTTAATCAAACCTGCTAGTTGGTGGAAAAACTTTTTTTTTTGGGGGGGGGGTACATCTTAATTCCAGATAAATAATTACAAAAAAGACGGTTGGGGTTTATTTATGTCGTTAGCTACGCAAGTACCTAAGCATAGTTGGACTTGTGTAGCTAACTACATATGTATGTTACATATAACTTTGCTGTTAATTTAAAATAGATTTGAAATTAGTATCTCAAGTTTATTCCAAACAATATAAATTAAAATATTTTTAACTAGTTCATATATTACTTATTTAGTCTATGCCCATGCTCGTATATATCTTGTAATTAAATATTCAGTAACTCAAATGTACTTACTGGCTACTAAAGAAATTATTCTCACTAGCCAATAACTGGCTACTAAAAAAAGACAACCTACCGGCCAGTTGCCACTAAGCAAAATTCCTTATTTTCATCTTTACAATAAATTGTAACAAGAGGTAAATTTATCGTAGATGAGAAGCATTTTTGATAATATGTAGTTTAAATAAATGTAGTTATTTTGCAAAGTGTTTAATATATGAAATATTTTTCTTGTAGTCACATTTTACTAAATGTTTAAGTCAGAAAATACGGACAGAGCGGATGAAGGTAAAGAGCTTCAAGAAAACAATAATAAAGGATTTTACTACCCTTACAAATGATGGGAGTGGAACATCAAAAAGACAGGCTTCTGATGAAAAGAAAAGAACGTAAGTTATTTTATTCTATAACTAATTCACACACCTGCCTGATGTTGCCTGTGCTCATGATAAAACTTAAATAAACCCCAATGAAGAGAATTTTAAAACATCAATTGGATATGCTATTATCCATTTCTAGTCAGAATTTTTCATTTATAGATTATGTGAACTATGAACATATGCTCTCATTTGTGCAATAAAGATTGTACAAGAATTTTAAGGTGAAAATAAGTAAAATCTGTCTGATTTTAGCACAAAACATGATGTGAAAATTATTGCAATTGATATCAAATAGCTGAATTATAGGATTTGTCTTTAAAGTAATGAGAGTGGGTCTGCTAAAAAGAAATTATTGATCAAATCAATATGTATTGTTATTCTTCAGCATAGTTTCTTTGGGCCTTGATTCTCATGCTGCAAAGGCTCCCTGGATGTCAGCTGTAATCTCTTTCAGAGACTCTAAGACCATTGGATGGTGGGAATATGTTTAAAAGAATGAACTTTCCAGCTTCTCTTCAGCTTTGGGAACAGAAAAAAATCTGCCAGATTCAAATCAGGGCTATACGGTACTTGCGGCAAGGATACAACCTCTATTCAGGCCAAGTAGACAGTCACAACGAAGGCAGAGTGGGTTGGAACATTGTCATGATGGAGCTTCCAGCGATCGACAATCTATGATTGTTTCCATTTGACGTCTCTGTGCAATCAAGTGTCTGTCAGAATCCAAGAGATTTTTTACTTGGTGACATTTTCTTCCAAACCACTTGCTAAAGGTGGTCCAGATCGCTCCATGTCTTCAACAGTCTCCCGGGTATTCTTGAACTCACTACATCACTGAAAAACCTGGGCCCTTTACAGAGCATTGTCTTTGTAAGCTTCCTTAATCAAGGCAAATGTCTAGAAAGTGACTTTGCCCAGGTAAAAGCAAAATTTAATTGCATAGTGCTGCTCCAGCAAACTCTCCATTTTTAACATTTTCTGCTGTAACACAGACTCAAAAACAGCTTTTGCACCATGCATGATCCCCACAGCATCAGAGCTTGGACATGACAGCCATTCAGTGCATTACTTAGCTTAGCTTAAACCCCACAACAAAAAATCTGCTGCCAGAGAGTGTGTTGCTGGTGACTAGAGTCCCGTGTGGCTTCCAGTCTCATTACTTTAAGGACAAACCCTGTAGATCTATATAAAAAAAAATAGTATGGTGAACCCTTTGCAATTGTTAAATCAAGATTAGACTGCATTTGTGTTAAATATAATGTAATATGGTTTTAAAGTGTAACTTTTAATACCTTTAAAATCTGAAATAGAAGTATTCAGCCAAATATTTTATTTTCAATTTACCTGTGTGCTGAATATTTAGTATTTGGTGCATCTCTAATATCAAGTCTATCATTCTATATGTGTCACTTAATTTGTTATTGTTTTACTCTCCAGATTTTTCAGATCTGAAGCAAATGTTCCCTCGGATCTTTCAGAGGCTGAAATTTTAACAACCAAAGCGAAGATTGTCACTGAGTGGGAAAAGGAAAATCCCGAAGAAGCATTAATTAAGTCTTACCTGAGAGAAACATTTAATGATAGAAGCGCTCTTTTAAAGAAAGGGGTTTCGTTTGATGAATTTTTGAAAGAATACCCTATCTTCAAAGATGCTAAACATGTATGTATTATTATATAGTCACATTATGAATGCTTGTATCAGGTTTTGCAATTAATAATTTTTTAATTCAATTAAAAAAAAAGTAGGAAAGTAAAAAAAATGATTTTGTAACTGAAACTTCAGTGGATTCCATTTGCTATCTTATTGTGTGACTGTTAGGGCGTCGTCCTAAAATCTGCCTTTAGTTTTTCACTAGAACCATAATTTCTGAGATTCAGAAAGTTATTGTCCTCATTTTTTGTTCTTCCCCTTTTGTCTTTATCAATTTTTGTCTCACATTTAGGATTTTTCATTTGGTCTCAGTCCTTCCTTCCTCTAAATTATTGTTTAGTTCATACAGCAAATTCTAGCTAAAATATGCTTAGCCCTCTCCATCAAATACTTAAAATGGAAAAAAAAAATGAATATGCGATAAAAATTAATGGGAGGGGGGGGGGAAGCTCGTCAACCTTAAGGCTTTTACTAATTGTGAAATAGTAATTACAATATTTAAATGTATATCTAAATTTACTTTTAAAACTGCCATGTTGTACTTTCATTTTAATGAATTTTTCATAACAATGAAATTAACCTCTTCGCGAAGAGCATCACATATACATGATGCATAAGGTACTCTAAATCCTACATTTTCCCCACCAGTTATTTTTTATTGTAAAGTTTGTTTTATGTAATCAGAACATTTCTGCAATTTAGTAATATAAAATTTTTTAATTTGAAAAAAAAAAAAAGATTTCAAATTCTGTAAAGGACGCTCATCACAAATGGGTTAATTATTGCTGGTCTCTGGAAATTTGTTGTAATGAGATTTTACTCTCTCTCTCTAGAACTAAATACAGTTATACTAGTGGTGGTTCTCAAATGACCTGCTCAACAGCATGAAACTTTCTGATTCATTTTTAAAAGCAAAGGCATAAAATTAGCAGGCGCCTGACTATCAGAGCGATTTGGAATCAAAATGACTTTTCTATTGATAAATAAATTACTTATTGAGTTATGCAATTTGTGTCATTTAACAAAACATTTTTTCCCTTTCTCATGCTGCAGAATTGGAAATTCGTGTGAATTTCTGAGAACAGAGAGAGATTAAAAAAGGAATCCTGTCATGTGACTAGTATTCATTGGGATAGAGTGCAAAATTGCTTACCAAATTTTTGTTTCTACCTTTATGGGATTTATTTTGTAATAAAAACAGAAAGTTGACAAGAACTCAATCTCATCATCAAAAAGATATCTTCTTGGATATTATAAGTAATGGTTAATATGAGGATTTTTGTAATTCCTTTACTTTTTGCATTAACAAAGTTTGATTGCATGTATATATATATATATATATATATATATATATATATATATATATATATATATATATACAGGGTGTCCGAAAAGTCTGGAAACGGTCGAATAACTCGAAAAATACATATGAGATTGAAAAACGTAAATATACGTGTTAAATATTTTTAAATAAGCTACTCAGTGGTACCAAATTTGACCTTCGTAACCGACCTCCTGGGGGTCAGAGGGAGTCCAACTTTGAAATCTTAAATTATAACCCCCATTTCTTATTGCAGATTCGGATTCTATGGACAAAAATACGCAACTTTTGTATTTGATGTTTATTTCGAATCTTCGTTTATTACGGTGTAATTGAGCATATTAAATCGATACATATTTCGGCTTTTCCAACGGGATTTTCCCTAATCGAAACTAATTAGGGAGAATTTATGACATCAAATTCCTTGTCTTTTGCAATAATAGCGTTTCCTGAAAATCACCCGTGTCAATTATTTCGGTAGTGCTACACAGTTAAAAATTTGATCCATTTGCTGTAGCGTCACTCCACAGCTTTTATAGAATATCTCTTTCATGACCAATGAGAATGTTCCATAACACAGTAAAGTACACTGTAAAAAAATTGACCCTTTTGCTGCATCGTCACTCCATCGCTTTTATAGAAAACGATTACTTTACTGTATTATGGAGCATTCTCATTGGTCACAAAAGAGATATTCTATAATAGCTGTGGAGTGACGCTGCAGCAAATGGGTCAAATTTTTAACAGTGTAGCACTATTGAAATAATCATCACGGGTGATTTTCAGGAAACGCTATTCCTACAAAAGACGAGGAATTTGACGTCAAAAATTCTGCCCAATCAGTTTCAATTAGGGAAAATCCCGTTGGAAAAGCAAGAATATGTATCGATTTAATATGCTCGATTACACCATGATAAACGAAGATTTGAAATAAACATCAAATACAAAAGTTATGTATTTTTGTCCGTAGAATCTGAATCTGCAATAAAAAATGGGGGTTATAATTTAAGATTTCAAAGTTGGACTTCCTCTGACCCCCAAGGGGTCGGTTTCGAAGGTCAAATTTGGTATCACAGAGTAGCTTATTTAAAAATATTTAACACGTATATTTACGTTTTTCAATCTCATATGTACTTTTCGAGTTATTCGGCCGTTTCCAGACTTTTCGGACACCCTGTATATAAATAACCAAAAAGAATTGTAGGACTTATATTATAAAGTTCCTTAGAAGTAATATAATATTTGATAAGTACTATATATTGAAATTCTCTATTTGATGTTTCATAGGTTTTATATGAATTTTCCATACTGTTGGGTCGAAAAAAAATGCTTGAACTCAAAGAAAAAATGAAGGCCTTTTTTGGAAAACTTCGAGATTTTAATACAACTGGATCGACTGAGGTAATTTCCTAATTTACCTTAATGTTTGTTTAGGTATTATTACATTATCTAATATATTTAAAGTGTAAAGGGATTTTTGTAAGACTGACTCATTCACACGAAATTGACCTTTTTGCACATGCGTAAAATTAAATCTGGAATGTATCGAATTTTAGAAAAAAAAACTCTGTCAAGATCACGGTGGTTGAATGGTCTAATGCACGGGGTTTAATTGGTGGCTCTCTGTCGAATTTGGGAGTTCTGTATTCACTCCAGACAGATTGTTTTATTGGCGATAAGGTAATTAATTCATTGTAATAATGTCATATTTTTACTTCAGGAGAAGTTATATAATTTTTTTTATTCGAATGGTTTATGATTTAGAAAAAAATTAACACCTAACGATATGTATCTTTAAATTATTATTTTTATATTGAAAATAATTAGATTAAAAGATTTTGCATGTAATTATTGAATAAATATAAAGATATGCAATGTTTTCAATTGCATAATCAAGTAGGAACTATCGCTAAGGAAATTTTCTTAAATTATGAGCATTAATCCACAACAGTAAACGTTCCTTTTTGCAGTCAGCAGTAAAATAATTACTGTATACAATGGGATTTTACCCATGACAATCAGAAGAAAAGAACTAGAGAGAGAACTAGTTTAGGAGAAATTAAAAAGGAAATAAATCAAGGGGTTTATTACAAATAAGTGTTGCTTTTAACAGATTAAGAATTTAGTAAATATGTTGGTTAAAGGTATGAGGTTAAAATATAATTTATATTTGAGATATTATTAAAAGACAAGAAAAAAAGTAGATATTGTAAGAATTTGGAATTAATGAATTAATAAAAAAATTTTCGCCATTTCACATTATTACACACACACATATATATACACATACCAAGAAAAGTATGTTACTGTTTAAAAAAAAGAAAGAAAAGGATAGAAAAGGAAAAATATTTATATGGGAACTCTAATGGAAATTACTTTGATATCCATGATTTAATAATTATATTATGTATGAAAATGTAAAATAAAATTCTAAAAAATATCTATTATAAATCCATTGTTTCAAACAACAAATTTTAAATTCAGGGTTCAGTAAGGTTTCAGTAAGACTCATAAAAAAATTCAATAAATAATTTAAAAGTATTAAGAAGATATTCAGTACTGTTTTTTTTAATATTGCGACTGTTTAATAACCAACAATATTTTTTTATTATTAATTTTAAATTAAATATTTAAATTAAAATATTTTGCATCTAGTTATCGATTAAATAAATTGATTTAAACTTTTATCTGTATTTTGTCTGACCATTATCAAGAATATATGTTTATTCTAAGAAAAATATGGTGATTATTCAAAGTAAAAGGAGAAACAAGAAAGAAAATGAAATATTCATATAAGATAAAAGGAATCACTTTGATACCCATAAAGTTCAAGTAAAAAACTATGTATTATAAATTGTTAGCTGCAAACAGCAAATTTTAAATTCAATGTTTTAGAGTCATGTTGATAAAAACAAAAGCACTGAAATTTTTTTTTAAAATAACATGAAAAAAAAAAAAAAAACCTAAATATTTATGTTTAAAAAGAATACATTGAGATTGTGGAAAGTAAAAATAAATGTCCTCAATTAATGATCATTCAATTAATATCTTTAATTAAACTCTCACATAATATAACAATTCATGAAGCTTTTAATACTTAAGTTAAATGCAAATAATTTTTAAAAATTAAAACATATTTCTAATAGAATTTTCAAGTTGTTTACTGTCAAATCTTGGCAGGTACTATCTAGTAGTTGTAATGGCTAGATGAACAAAAATGTCTGTTAAGCATTCACTGATTCAATCAAAATGAGTCAGATATATTCATAATTAATTTGAAGTATGTAATTGCAAATTACTCTTATTTTTATTTAGGGAGATTTAATGCTGTCCGATTGGCTGTGGTTTGAGAAAAAATGTGGCATATTTCAAACTAAAGGGGTAAAATCATCACCTATAGTTGAAGTTGTCTTGGTAAGTTTATTCATAACTGTCAAAAACTTCTGTGATTTGTTATTTTATAATAATTAAAAGGGAAGCAATATGAAAACAATAATTGTCAATTCTGGAATTATAATCAGTAATTCTGTTTTTTTTTTCTCCCCTTCATTTAGGATCATGCAGAATACCGTGAAAAACTCATAAAACAATATGATTTTCCTACTGGTCTTCTGCTTTTTCAAGGCAATGAAATTAAGGACTGTTCAGCTGTTTATGAAACACATTTTATTCCCTGTAAATTAAGTATTTTATCTCTATTGACAGTACTTCTGGCTATGTACTATGTGCTTGAAATAAACTATCCAAAACGCCATATGCAAGTAATGGGGGCACTAGCCAATCTGTTACTCGAGCATGAGTATTATAAATTAGGACAACGTGCTGTACAAATGATTAGACAGTTAAATAATTAATCTTTTTTTTTTTTTTTTTTTTTTTTTTTTGGTTCTGCAATAATTGCAGTAATGTATGTAAAATAAAATAAAATATGTTTTTATGTTAATTGTTTGTGTTTATTATTATTTATCCATAATAAACATTTATGTTAAAAGGGGACCAAGATCTCTTGTATCTTCAGCACAAAAATCTTTAAATTATTCAGCGAAGGAATAAAGTAAAAACTTACAGTGAAGCAACTTTTCCAAATAATTTACAATTCTCTTAAATAACAGTAAAAGTTATTTTCTATCAGACCAAGAAAATTTGAATTTTGATGTAACAAAATAACTGTTGTTCTTCAGCAAGCAATTTACATAATGTATTTTTTATTGCAACATAATACAATTATCGATTTATGACTTTTCTTTAGAATTAAAGAAAAGTTAGCTAAAGAGAAAAAAATGTTTTTGAATTCGCAAATTACTTTGTAGATTGAATGTTCTTTCCTTTTTTGAAGGAATTGTCACACACTTCCTGCATTATATGTGTTAAATGGAGGTTTTATTTTGATATAAGGGGTGGGGGAGTATTGCTGTTAGCACAGTTGTGATATGTTATATGCCTAAAATAGAATGTGTCTCTATAAAGATACGTTGTTAGAAAAGTTTATAAATTTAAACAAATGGAAGCAATGTTACAGCTATGGCACAACCATCCATATTTAATTAAAGACAATCGGGAAAAGGTTGGCCACTTATTTCTCACTTCTTTCCAATAAAACATTAAAACAAAAATTTTGTTGAAAAGTAAGTTTTTCAATTCTGGTTTTAAAAGAACAAAGTAAACAAAAATTTTGTACCTATGAAATTCGGTTATAAAATTCATTATTGAAATCCTTTACTGCAAAGTACTTTTGTGATCCCCTGAAGTTCATTCTAATGGAATTTTGTTGTCTTTTCAGCATTATACTATACGTTTTTTAGATTTTTTTCCCCTAACTTCTCTTTAATATGCTCTATAATGTAATGCAACTGCATGTAAAAATGCCCAATACTATTCATAACACACTAGAACATTAATTCTGCACTCTTATTTCTATGTTAAAAAAAAAAAAAAATCAGAACTGAGATAAATGTGTTAATATAGTGTTCTATTTATAGTGTTCTAAATTGTGCGTGATGCGTGAAATGTGTTGTTAATTTGAGGACAAAGTGTTGCACTGTACAACACTACTGTAAGAACACATTTTCATCACAACACTATTTACAACACTATTTTTAGAACACATTTCTGGTTAGCAACACTTTCTCACATATTCAGAACACTATCAAAACACAATAAAGTGTTGTATTTGTGTTTCTTACAAAGTGTTCTTACTGAGAACACTTTAAAGTGTTGTTAATTTGAGGACAAATGTGTTCTAAAAAGTGTTTATTTTTGTGTTGCGAGCGTTTGCAGTGTAGTTTAAACAGTGCATTGAAAATAATTCCAATTTTTTTACAATTTAAAAACCACAACAAAATAAATACTGAAATCGTAGTTACATCCGTAAAATCCAGATCAAGAAGTTTAGTGTTCTTCATATTTCTAAAGTGAGATTATGCAACTTGTACAGTTGAATTCATAAAACAGATTATTTTCTTTCAAGGTACCACTTTCGAAAAAACAAACTTTGAGAGAAAAAAACTAAAAAAATAGCTCTTTTGAATGGATGATTTTTCTTCCTCATCCGTTCACTGTTTTTTTTTTTTTTTTTTTTTTCAACATTTGTACAGTTTGATGAAGTGATGAAAAGGGAGGTGGAACAGAGGCGAAAGAGGCTGATTTCTTAGAAAACATCTCTCTAATTTCAGGATATCTTTACAGAAAAATGACGTCATATCATGCTAACATGCGAGATGACATGTGAGAAATGTCGGATAATTTCTAGAAATTTGGTGAGCCTCAAAACTTCTTGAGTAAAAATATTGATAAATAGTCAGGTTTTAAATTAATTTCAAATTACTATCATATTGTTTAATTCCAATCAAATTTAAACAACACTGAGTGCTTTAGTTTTATATAAGCGATTATACTTTAACACTTATATAAAAAAAAAATGAATTTGAAACTCTATAGTCCTCTTCAGTAAATCACATCATAAAGTTAAATATTGTATAAAGTGATTTTTTTTTTCTTTAAGTGAGATAATTTAACTTGTGAATCTGAACTAGTAAACTAGATTATCTTCTTTCAAAACGCCACATTGCAAAAAAGAAACTTTGAAGGAGGAAAATAGAAAAAAATAGTTCTTTCGGGTGGATATCGCTCTTATTCTCTCTCTACATATATTTTTTCCCTTGGTGCAGCTTGATTAACTGATAAACAATAAAGGTGGATCAGGAGAAAAAAAAAAATCCATATCATAGAAAATACTCGTTTAATTTTATGAATGTTCTTTCAAAAAATGTTATCATATAGAATTCAATGTACGAAATAAAATCGAAGAATCCTAAATATTATATAGAAATTTAAAAATATTTTTTATGATAATGACGTTAAATAGTCATATTTTATACTATTTTCAAAATATTTCAATATAGATTAATTTAACCAATTCACTAAATGTATTTCAGTATTTGCTTTTTGATTTAAAACGTACAACAAAATAAATATCCAAGTGGTAGCTAAGAAAATTGAGAACATAAAGATAAATTAGGCATACTTTAAATTAATTTCGAATTACTATAATATTGTTTACTTCTAATCAAATTTAAACAATACTTTGAAACTTATATTGCGATTTAGTTTTAATATTTATAGCAAAATTGAAATTAAAACTATAGTAATAGGTCAGTAAGTCACACCATGTAGTTAAATATTACATTACATAAAGTAATGTTTTTAACCTCTTGAGGGGCAGTAGGATAAATTTTATCTCACCCAATTTAAGCGAGATTCGCACCAGAAATTTTTAACAGAATTTTATACTTTTAACGTTGGCGGCAAAATGTTGAAAGATTGCTTTTCCTTATTTTAAAATCAAATTTTTCGATTTTTCCAGTAAGAATTCAATATTGCAGAGAAATTATTGCTTGCCCCTCAAGAAGTTTAAGTGAGGTAATGTAACTTGTATATTGTTCTCGTAAAATAGATTATTTTCTTTCAAAACAACCGATTGCTAGACATAAATTTTGAAACATAATTGAAGAATCGTACTAGAAATTTCTAAAGAATTGGAAATAATTTTTATGAAAACAACGTTAAGTTGTCAAATTTTAAACAATTTTTAAATCATTGTAATATTGTTTTATTAATCAATGCATTTAAATGATTACAGTATCTGCTTTATGTTTTAAAAATTGCGACAAAATAAATATTGAAGTTTTAGTTAGAATTGTAAAATCGATAAAGAAGTTAAGTGTTCTCCAAAATAACATATTTCAAAAGTAAGATAATGCAATTTGTAAACTTGAATTCGTAAAATAGATTCTATTCTATCAAAACATCCTGTTCCGAGAAAGAAACCTGGAGAGAGAAAGAGTATAAAATAGCTCTTTTTGGGTGTAATATCAGTCTTTTTCATCCATTCTCTCATTCTATTTCTTCATTCCTGGAGTTTGATGACGTATTAAACAGAGAAGGTTGGAAGCCGATTTCCTAGAAAACGCCTCTCTAATTTCAGTATATCTTTACGGAGAAACGATGTCATATCATGTTAACATGCAGGTGAGATGAAACTGAAGAATCATAGAATAATTCTAGAATTTTGGAAATACTTTTTATGAAAACAACGTTAAACATTCAAATTTTAAATATTTGCAAATTATTTAAATTGTTTAATTTAAACAGTGCAATGAAAGGATTACAGTATGAACTTTATAATTTAAAAACTAAAACAAAATAAATGTTGTAGTTACATTTGTAAAATCCATAAAAAAGTTAAGTGTTTTCCAAAATAACATACTTCAAAAGGATGATAATGCAATTTGTAAAGTTGAAATCGTAAAATAGTTTCTATTCTATCAAAACATCCTGTTCCGGGAAAGAACCTGGAGAGAGAAGAGTAAAAAATAGTGCATTTGGATGGGATATCGTTCTTTTTCATCCATTCTCTCATTCTATTTCTTCATTCTTGCTGTTTGATGACGTAATAAACTGGAAAGGAGTTGGACAGAGGCCGAGTTCTTAAAAAATGCTTCTCTAATTTGAGTATATTTTTACGGAGAAATGATGACATATCATGTTAACATGCATGCGAGATGAAATTTAAGAATTGCAGGATCTTTCTAGAAACATGGACACAATTCTTTAAGAAATAATCATAAATAGTCATTCTTTAAATTAATTTCCTATTATAGTAATATTGTTTAATTGAAATTAAATGTAAACAACGAGCAATTCCAAGTAACTTATCTTAAACTAAAGTAAAATTGAGAGCATAGCACTAATTCAGTAAATCATACAATGAATTTAAATTTTATTGAAAGCATTCAAAAGTAAGATAATGCAATTTGTAAGTTAACATCTTTTATAACAATTTACTAAAATAGTTTTAGGAATAAAAAACAAAGAATAAGTATCAAATGCAAAGTTGACATGAATTGTTAATTAAACCTTTCTAAAGCTCAATTTGAATTAAAATAACCTAAAAAAGAGAATGGAAATCATAATTTACTTTTCTTTATCAGAAACTTCAGTTATTGTAATAAATGTAACTACTAGGGTTAAAAAAGTAACATAAAATTGTGTATAATTTTCATATTGAATAGGGTGCTTTGAATAGTTTAGTTAACAAATCCTATAAAATTTACATTTTGAATAATTTTTTCCCTGTTATATTACTAAAATCACTGAAGTAAATTGTTCTGAATGCAGCATAAGTTATTTTGGAATGACGCATCATCATTTCTAGAAACTAGGATTGCTCTTATAAAAATTTTGATAAATAAACTGTATAAATATTCTTTTGACTTTACAGGGTAAAAAAACTGTCAGCCAGGATGGCAGTAAAAAACTGTTTATTTTAAGTGAATACTCTATATATTGTAATATATATATAATAACTTATGTTGATAAATCTCCTAATAATTATGCCATTATTTGTAAATCTTATTATCACCAACTGCTTAAATCTAGTATATCTAATAATAACACATTCCAAAAAATTAATGATAACTTACTTGCCAATAATCGTAAAATTAAAGGATTCTATAAATTATTAGACATTAACCCTACTAACTTTAAATATCCTTATCTAGTCCTAATACCCAAATTTCATAAGCATCCTGTTAAATTCAGAACTGTTACAATTGGTTGCAATACTTATAATAATGCTGCTAACAAACTTCTATTAGTAATTCTTAATCAAATATATAATATTACAAAAAAAAGTGATAATACACATTGCATAAAAAATAGTTATGAACTGGTCCATATTATGAAAAATCTTAAATGTATAAAAAATATCACTACCTATGATTTTAAAGATTTATTTAATAATATCGATTTATCAGATTTACATAATATCATAAATGAGCTTTTTAAAAAATATCAACACGAGTTGGACATATCACATAATATCGATTCTGATTATTTTCATACCTTAACAAATTTCATTATCTATAATAATTTTATCATGCATGATAACAATATATATATTCAAAATGTTGGTATACCACAAGGTGGTAGTACATCTAGTGTATTATCTGACTTATATTACTATGAACGTCATTATTTAAATAATACAATACATTTATATCGATATATAGATGATGTAATTTTAATTGATACTGATAACACCTGTATATCTCAATTCCCTGTTGATTATCCTTCTAATCTAGAACTTTCAAAAAACCTACTTTTTAATAATACAATCAATTTCTTAGATATTAAAATTACATTAAAAGAGAACAAATTTATAACTGATATTTATGACTAAAGGAAAGAATTTAATTTTAAAGTTAATACCTTTACTAATTTTAAATCATGTCTTCATAATTCTGTATATCGTAATATAATACTTAACCATTTATATAGAATAAAATGTCTATGTTCTTCCCATTTAATTAATACTAATATTAAAAAGCTTGTATATGATGCTATAAATAATGGTTATCCTAAAAAATTCATATATTCTTTAATTTATAATTAGATATTACATGATCTTATAATTAATTCCTTGCGTAAAAAATGTATAAAAAAAATTATAAAACATAAAAAAAATAATAAAAAATTAAAAATGTTAAAAAGTAATAAAAAATATATATATATAGGTTGGTTGGGTGGGTAGATGTTAGAGTACGGAGGAGGGTGGTGTTGTCTGGATAAAAACGCAAAGGTTAATTATTTATTAAAAAAAAAAAAAAAAAAAAAATGAGAGTGGGTTATTTATTTTAACATAATTTTTAAACTGTTTAATTTACACCAATATAGGGATATTTGTCTAGTTATATCTATAGTTAAATAGCTATATTTTAATTATCAAATTATTTTTAATGTTATTAATATAATTTTTGGTATTATTATTAATAATATTATTACTATTGTTAATTTTTTTTTTCTTTTTTTTTTCTTTTTTAATTTTTATTATCCTATATTAAGATAATGAGTTTTTAGCATGTAAAGTCACAATAAATGTTACTGATTAAAGTAACAATAATGTATTTTAAGTTATATGTTAATATGAATGTTAAATCTCTTAATTCTAATTTTAATCATTTTATTAATTTAATGTTAATATCAATTATTAATTATTTTTCCGGTTCAATTATATTTCCATTCAGCTTTATCTTTTTTGCTTGTTATGGATAACTATTATTTTTACTTACTTTCAACTCCTTTTTGTAAAATATCTTTGTTCCTTGTTTAATAATTTGGTTTTTGTGTGATGGTAGTCCCAAATTCGTATTGTTTTGCTTTTTCATGGCAAATACGAAGATGAAACCACACACTCCATTTGTAGTTCCAAAGTATTTGGGACCTGAAGATTCTGCTTTGGTTCTACAAATTTCATTTGTATTCATATTATTCTTTTTTCCTTCCATGTTCAATGTGCTATAAGTTATTAAATTCAATGGTTAATTTCAAATGGTTAATATTGTTTACTATAATTCAATTTAATTCTTCGATTTGGTTTATTGTTATGTTGATAAAATCCATTGGTGAATCTTGTCTACTTTTAATGGTATTATATATATATATATATATATATATATATATATATATATATGTATGATAAAATCCATTGGTGAATCTTGTCTATTTTTAATGGTATTATATATATATATATATATATTGATTGATTGATTGCCTTGTTATGTTTAAGTTTGTTATTTATTGGGTTGTTTTATATTCATTGTAGGTGTTGAATTGTAGTATTTACATATATGTAATGTGTCTGCAAAATTACTAAACGTTTTCTAGGAAAATTCCTAAAACTTTTCATGCAACGGTAACAGCAAAAATTCATGTAACCGATTCTGTTACATGAATTTTTGATGTTACCGTTAAAATAAAAGTTCTTGAAATCTCAGTTTTCTAGAAAAAAATTAGTAATTTTACACATATTTTTTTTTCTTTTGTATTTATTACAAACTTTATCTTAACAGAGTATTTTATCTGTTATTATACTACACATTACAGATAATTTAACATTTCAAAGCTATGATATGACTGATACTTTTTAATAATGATTTAATAATGACCAGAATAATGCGCCAAGAATATCTAGCCTATTAAATGTCTAATTCATTGAAACAAAAATTCATCGCCTATCATTGACTTTTTATTGCAGTTTTACTTTTATATACCTGAATGGGTAAGTTAACGTAATGAAAGTATTCCAGAATGCTAATTTTCAACATATTTCAAATTATTTTTACACTTTATTTGCTTATACACCCTCTTCGCAAAAGTTTATAATTTTGGACAGGTCATTCCAAGACTTTAAAATCGAAATAAAACATTTCTCATGTTTCTTATTGATTTGCAAAATCTGAACTTCATAGAAGAACTTTGCACCATGTTATAAAAAAAAGAACATCCGCACAAAAAAATAAAAAAGATCATGCATGTATAGTTAGAAAAGAGATATTTAATAATAATTTAAAAAAAAAAAAATAGTAATTTTTTTATGCTGGCACAATAAAGGCACTTCTCAATTCCGATACTCTTGAATGAAAAATGTGCATGGTAGAACAGTCTTTCAGAACATTGAAGAGCGTAAATATCTGGTTTAAGATCGATAGAGACAGGTCAAAATAAAAATAAAAATAATATAATAAATTTAATATAATTTGATAATTTAAATAAACAATTTAACACTGAATGAATCCCCTGAAATTCATGTAAAAAAAAAAAAAAAAAAAAAAAAAAAAAATGAATTTTAGATGAAGTACACTATAAAAATATCTGTAATCCTATACAGATAAAAAGTTGACGAAATCTGTATGGTTACTAACACTTTATCTGTACACTGTACAAGAAAAAATGTAAATCTACAAAACTAATTTTTGTAAAGTTACAGAAATCTGTAACTTCACAGACTAGTTTACAAAAATTTTATCTGTAACCTGGGTTGCAGTTACATGAAAAATTCTTGGAATCCCAGTTTCCTAAAAAATTCTTAGTAACCTTGAAGATTTTTTGATTTTCAGTGCAAATCTGTATTTGTTACATGAATTTTGTTGTTTCCGTTACATAAAAAGTTCTAGGAATCCCAGTTTTCTAGAAAACTTTTAGTAACTTTGCAGATTTTTTTACAGTGTATATCAATATATTTCCAAAAAAATCAAAGTTTTTTTTTTTTTTCTATGATATTACTATTATTATACTACACACTACAGATAATTTAACAATTCAAAACTACGATATGACTAATATTTTTTAATAACGATCCATTAATGATCAAAATAATGCACCAAATATATCTAGCCTATTAAATATCTGATTCATTGAAGGAAAAATTCATCGCCCATAACTGACTTTTCATTATGGTTTTACTTTTATATATCTGAATGGGCATCTTAATGCAATGAAAGCATTTCAGAATGATAATTTTCAACAAATTTCAAATTATTTTTACACTTTCCGCGAATTTAAAACCATTAGCGATTTTTTAATTTACTTTAATTATCTTTTTTGAAGTAGTTTTTCTATAAACAAGAACATTCATTTGCTTATACACCTTCTTTGAATAAGCTTATAATTTTGACAGGTCATTCCAAGGCTTTAAAATCGAAATAAAACAAGTTCTCAAGTTTTTTATTCATTTATACAATTTGAACTTCAAAGTAGACCTGTACATCTTGTTATTAAAAAAAAAAGAACATCCGCGCATAAAAATAAAAAAGAACATATATACATAGCTTGAAAAGTTATATTTAATAAAAGAAATAGTAATCTTCTATACTGCCACAATAAAAGAACCTCTCAATTCCTATACTATTGAATGAATAATTTGCATTGCAGAACAATCTTTCAGTACATTGAGGAGCGTAAAGATCTGGTTTAAAATCGACAGGGACAGGTCAAAATAATAAATATATATACATATATATATATATAATTTAATGCAATATAATATAATATAATAAACTTAATATAATGTGATAAATTAAATAAATACATTAACAATAAATATATCCACCTGAAAATATGTAGGGAAAAAAGACGAATTTGAGATGAAATGCTAAAATATTTCTTTTAAAAAAAAATTATTAATTTTATGCTACACATTATAAATACCTTAACGTTTCAAAACTACTATATGACTAGTATTTTTTAATAACGATCCTTAATGATCAGAATAACGCGCCAAAAATATAGCCTATTAAATATCTAATTCATTGAAAGAAAAATTCATCGCCCCATCACTGGCTTTTTATTACGGTTTTAGTTTTATATACCTGAATGGGAATCTTAATGTAATGAAAGCATTTCAGAATGATAATTTTCAACAAATTTCAAATTATTCTTACACTTTCCGCGAATTTAAAACCATTAGCATTTTTTTTTCTCTCTCTCCTTTTGTCAATGAAAAGAAAAGAATTTCCAGCCCCGATTCTTATTTTGTTAATTGAATAGATCTTACACATTAAATTGATTAGAAAGTGCGACAAAGGTATATATAGAAGAGAAGTGTGGGAAAATGAAAACGTGGAGGTGAGGTTTTTAAGTATCATTAATGTTTTAAAAAGATATAAAGCGAAAACTTTTCCACTATTAATGAGAGATTTTTGATTACCGATTTAAATCTGATTAAACTCGAAAGGTAATCAGAAAATGTCTCTTATGAAAATACAGGTTTTTGGCATTGCTGTTAATTCTTTTATGTGGACGAAAAGTGATTTATTTTTAATATCATTTATGCGTAAGAGCAATTATGCACTTCATTTTGAAAATCATTAAACTAATGAATAAAATAATGCTTTTATTAAAATGTGAAATTAGCGAATGTTTATTAATGACTTGTTTTTTTTTTTTTTTATTACTGTTACTATCATTATTCAAATTAACAACTGTTTTATACCAATGTCATAAAAAATATTAGTTTGTACATAAAAAAGCTTTTTAAATAAATTGAAAATCACATCTGAAACGATTTAACCTAATAGCGATTAATATTAAAATAAATAACACAACATATCCATTTACAAGTGGTATAGCATTTTAAAAAATACATGCTTATTGGATTTTATGCTTCAGTTTTATATTTTATTAATGCAGATAATAGTACATTTCTTAACATGGTAATTAATTTTAGTAAACAGAATTATTTCTTTACTTACATTTTAACAGAGCAAAATGAAATATCACATAATGTTGTGACTATTTATTTATAAAATATTATTTAAGTACTATTTGGTTATCCCATCGACCAATTTCGCCAAATTATACAAATCGCCGATTTGTTTTCCAAATTATATAAATCGGTGTGATTTTTATTTTAAATAACGAAAGAACAGATAAATTTTTAAAACATAATCAAAAATACACATAAAAAGTTTAATTAAAAATCACTTGATGACGAAACAAACACGTGTATCATATTTAATGTCAAGTGAATGTGATATTTACAGTCAGCCATTATTTGCAAGTAATTTTACAGTTTTATGATAATTTTTTAGTCGAAGGAATTACCAAGTAATACCATTATTTATTTATAAATAATTATTTATTTATATTTTCTGTTTATTTATTTATATGCAAAAAATTTTACATCGGAAATATATGCATGTCTATATATATATTTTAACAATCTATTTAAGTAACCTTAAAATACATAATTTCATAGTTACAAAACGCACATTTCGTACTGTATTCGATTTCCAATTTTTCCATTAGTTCATTGAGATTTTATTTTCCTGTACAATTGATGCTTTTTTGGCACTTTTTTTTTAAATGTATATTATTAAATAAAACATTTTTCAATACATAAAAACCGCTGACAGTAACTAGGCGACAATTTCTCTCACAGTAGTTATTACTCTCAGAGTAGTATTATACAATTCAGTTAAACATAAGTGTTAAACTGAACCGCAATGTGCACAATTAAGTTAAAAACCAAAGATTTCATTTCGGAATCTTATGTATAAAGGTTTAGTTATGTTACAGTTTTAATTATGAGTAAAATTATATCTGGGTTGATTTATTAACATATTGTAAAAATAATATAATTAAGTTTTTAAAAGTATTTATTTTATTTTTTAAACTATTCTATTTAAAATCACGAAATAATGAAGTGAAACAATATCGAAAAGTGAGAATGCCCTTTTTTGATATTTAGATCTAGAGCAGTCATAACCATGAGCTCCAACAGATTGAAATGTGGGGTTAAAAAAGATGCAACTGTTGTCCTTATTCAAAGACGCGTTTTTAAAACGGAAAATATAAGCAGGAAATGAACTATGCTTTGGATTTTTAAGACCCCCATCACCACCACCACAACCAACACTAGGCATTGTCATTGTTTAGCATATCAATATAGAAACTTTAAGGATATTATTATACAATAAATATTTAAGAATAATTTTCTACCAGCATTCGTCAAAAAGGAGAATTGCAACATTAATATCTTTTTAGTTAAGTTCTAAACGCACGAGTTAAAAAACAGAACCAAATATCAACTGCTGGTGGTCCAAACTAAAAGAGCATGTTCTCCCGCCTTCTTTTTCTCTAACGAAAATTCTTCGGCTTTTTTTTGTAATTATTTTTAAATTATTTTAAGTCACTTTTAAACAGCAAAGTTTAATGCTTTTAAAAAAATCTTGTTAATTAAATTAAAAAACATGGTGTGGTGCAATGCCCCCAAACTTCACGAAATAACGCTCGGAATGGTCAGAAACTGTCCCTTTGGCATTCCTCATCATTTAATCTCAAAATCTGCAATTTTACGCTCTTATTTACACTCTCTCAGAATTGACCATATTTCAAAAGCATAAATGTTGAACAGAATCACGTAAGCCAAATAACTCAGCTCAAAATCAAACATTCCATTCCAATTCTACCTGCGGTCACTTTCTGCACCCAAAACAAACAGAAACTCGAAATCAAAAATAACTCACAAGTTGCCAACTCTTCAATATATTTCGTCCGTCAGTTTTCCCTCTCGTTTCATACGAATCCCAGACGGAGGGCCGGGCAGGCCCCTGTTTATCCAGAAAGTAGGGCCGCAGGCCACTTTTCCTTACACGAATCCGCGACCAATATCAGAACACTCCACGAATGGTACCCCGGGGCCATGCCATGTGTCAATGTGCTTAACGCATTTAGAGGTGATATTTGCATCCATCGGTAAAAGGGAGGTTTGGGAGCAAGGAATGGATAGATGTTCGGGAGACACCTCGAGCGAGTTGATGGAAAATGCATTAAGCCCCAGCGAAACACTCGAGACATATTTTCGCAGAATAGCTTACGAAATGGGTTTCGAAATTCCATACCTGGGAGTTTTGGTGTTTGAAAGTGAAGAAATTACGTAAATAGCAAATAAAATTTTATACATTAAGAGGTTTGTCGCAGATGAATAATAGAAGTGCGAATAATTGAGATTTTTACAACGCTGAAGTGATTTGTGAAAGGTGAACTGGTGATAAATGAAATGTTTACAAAATAAAATTATTATCATTGCGATTAAAAATAAGATTCATAAATTGATTAGCTAGAACAAAGGCTTCGAAAGTGCGGATAACTTTCATAAGACACTTTATCTAATACTTTATAGAACTTGTAGAGGTTATAACTTTATAGAAATTACTTAATAACAAATGAAATTTTATGCACTTAAGATATTTGTCACAGATAAATAATAGAAGAGCGATTAATTCAGATTTTACAACACTGAAGTGATTTATGAGTAGTGATAAACGAAATGTTTTTAGAGTAAAATTATTATCATTGTTTTAAAAAATAAGATTCATAGACTGTTTGGCAGGATCAAGAGCTTCGGAATTAGAGATAACTTTCATAAGACGCTTTTATATGTTATCACATATGAATCATATTAATCTGGGGTTAATTTTAATTCTACATCATTTTAAAAAAATTTCTCTGGCAATTTAAACAATGTAATCGATTTTTTAAACGTATTTCTCATATGTTTAAAGTAGTAAAATAGTTTGAATAGTATTCTTTATAATAATCTTATTTGAAATTAAATTTATTTATTTTTAATTCACTAGTTTATTTCTTTAGTCGTTTTTATTACAATTATGCTTTTTGTCTTTATTTATCTTATTTTATTTTCCTTTTTATTTTGTTTATTATATGTTTTAATATATAAAAATTAATTTCTACATTGCAGTTGTCTATATAAACTTTCATGTTGAACAATACCTTTCGCATTTATACAAAAGCCGGATTCTAGCTTAAAATGATTGAAAAAAAAAAAAAAACTTTTTTCCTATCTTTTAAGGTAGTTTTAAAAAATTCCACGCTTTTGTAAACCTTTTCACAGATTTGCGGCAGTCTTTTAAAGCTAAAGCACGACGTTTACAATTATCATTATTCAAGCAATTTGTTATCCAACAGTTTTTTTTTTTTTTTTTTTTTTTTTTTTTTTTTTTTTTTTTTTTAAGGAAAAGCTATAAGCAATTTTTATCTTGTGACTGCGCTGTTGCATCCGAAAATTTGGTCAAATGACAACTTGAACAGCAGTTTCCAAAGGATTTTTTTTTTTCTCTTTCCAATAAACATTAGCAATAATATTCGATTACATAGCTTCTGAATAAGAACACTTGTAATTTCATATACTTGCGAAGAAAAATTTAAGAAAATAGCCATAAGTTTCGATTTGAGAACAGGGTATGTTCGAAACGCAAACTTGGTCAGCATTTTTCTAAAATCTCTATTCTTTAACAAAAAATATTTTAAAAAAAGAACTTCGATTGCATAATTACTAAAATTATGAGTAAATTTTAAAAAAATAATAAAATCATTTAATTTGTTTAAACGATTAATAAAATAATTTTTTTCGATAATTTGTAATTGTAACTTAATTTCAATTTATTTTTTCGTGTTTCTTTTGTTTATAAATACTTACGTTTCGTAATTGGCGCTTTTAAAAAAATTAATTATATATATATTTACATTTTTTTTTAATCATTTGGTAAATTTTTGTTTATTTCCATCTAGCGAGATCTGAACCATATCTAAATGTAAATCCTTGTAATATCCGGTTTTAATTCGTTTTCTGAGTGGTCCATGTTTAATGTCCAGATTTGAAATACGTCTGTTGCCACGATGACAAAAAATGTATTAAAAACTACAAAAAAATCCACAAACAAAAATATATTGAGGTACAGCTTACAAACAAATTGCATTTCAAAGTACATTTTTTCCCTTATATATGATGGTGTAAAAATTGAAAATATGCGATGTTTAAAAATTTTTCAATCCCAAAATTTCATTTAAAAATTTTTATGATTGGTCCCGGAATATTAAAATTTAAAATATGGCTATATAACATATGACTCTGTTACATAGTTCCCCACCTCACGATTGTTGTAAAAAACAGTAAAATCTTACAGAAATAATTCTTTTTATTTAATTGCGTAAATTTTGCGATTCAATAAAGCAAGTATTTCTGCATAAAAATATTGCTGTGAGAAAAATCAGGAGGTTGACAACTATGCGCTGTTATTATGTAACCACGTTTTTGATCATCATAAAAATGATGTTTATTATTATTATTATTATTATTATTTAAAATGTAGAATTTATTTATAAGTCTAAAATTTTAGTTTTAGAAAATATCATTTTCAAATGGTCGTTGTAATTTGTTAAACGAATTTTTTTCCCCTTGTTTAAAAAAAGTTTAATTATATCTGTCTATAAACTCACGAGTTGAGCGATATCTTCGGAAAATACAATCTTAGTGATTCTCCCAAAAAATGATAAGAAACTTTTCTCCAATCTTTTTAAACAATGACATCGTTTCTTTTAGATGTCCCTTTACAGAGATTTCTCGTCTGATAAAATTTCCAGCAAACGATAAGCTTTCTCTTCATAACATCACTTTAACTCTACCAAAGAAGGAAGAACTATTAAAGAGAAAGAGTTTTGTCGAATGGAACATGTTTTCATCCTCCTTTATTCTCCTAACACGGCTTAATCAACTGATACTGAACACAGGTGGGATGGGGAGAGATTAAAGACGAGAAGTCCCACTCTTGATTAGATGATGCTGTTTCCAGAGGATAAATAGCGTACGCAGGATATCAATACATTTTAAAATAGAAAAGTTGAAGTGAAAGTGTTTTGCGAATATCAGTGCAAGTGTTATGTTTCTTAATGATTTCACTTCAGTTTGATTAATATAGATAAAATCTGTTTTCCTCTTTAAGTTTGATGATGCAAAAGGGAAGGCAAACAACAAAAAGTAAACGTTTTATTTGAAAACATTTATACATATATATGCGTGAGAATTTTACCATAAATTTGAATAATTTTTAGTATAGGAAGGATTTTGAAAATGATACATATTTTTGTATACAGACATTTTTTTAAAGTACCTACAGTACATGTTTTATATGCTGTTGTTTTGGATTGTATGAATATTCGCTTATTAAACATCAAGTCGAATGTTACTGCTTTATGAATTATCGGTTTTGAAAATATCAGAAGTGAATGTTACGCTTTCTAAAGATTTCATTTTCTTTTCAATTTGATTAACACCAATAAGATCTTGTTTAAATTTGGTTATGTACACGGAAAAAACACATTTTTAAAAAATATTTAGGTACGTAACTATGCTCTGTTATTACGTAGCCACATTTTGATCTCATAAAAATTATGTTTATTATTATTATTTTTTTTAAACATAGAACTTATCTATAAGTCTTTAAAATTTTAATCTTTGAAAATATCATTTTCCAAATGGTCGTTGCAATTCATTAAATTGCATTTTTTTTTTTTTTAAGTTAAAAAAAAAAAAAAAAAAAAAAAAAAAAAAAAAAAAAAAAAATCTTTAATTATATTTGTCTATAAATTCACGAGTTGAGCGACATCTTCGGCAAATGCCATCTCCGTGATTCTCCATAAAAATGATGAAGAAACTTCTCTCCAATCTTTTTAAACAATGACATCGTTTCTTTTAGATGTTCCTTTACAGAGATTTCTCGTCTGATAAAATCTCCAGCAAACGATAAGCTTTCTCTTCATAACATCACTTCAAAACTCTACCAAAGAAGGAAGAACTATTAAAGAGAAAGAGTTTTGTCGAATGGAACATGTTTTCATCCCCCTTATTCTCCTAACACGGCTTAATCAACTGATACTGAACACAGGTGGGATGGGGAGAGATTAAAGACGAGAAGTTCCACTCTTGATTAGATGATGCTGCTTCCAGAGGAGAAATAGCGTACGCAGGATATCAATACATTTTAAAATAGAAAAGTTGAAGTGAAAGTATTTTGCGAATGTCAGTGCGAGTGTTACGTTTCTTAATGATTTCACTTCAGTTTGATTAACATCGATAAAATCTATTTTCCTCTTTAAGTTTGATGATGCAAAAGGGGAGACAAACGACAAAAAGTAAATGTTTATTAGAAAACTTATATATATATATATATATATATATATATGCGTGAGAAGTTTACCATAAATTTGAATAATTTTTGGTATAAGAAAGATTTTTAAAATGGCAGTACATATTTTATATATAATTGTTTTGGATTGTATGAATCACTCGCCTATTAATAAATTATAAAACATGATGCCGAATATAACTGCCTTTTGAATTATTGGTTTTAGAAATATCAGAAGCGAATATATTACGCTTTCTAAAAGTTTCATTTTTAGATTGATTATCCCCAATAAATTTTTGTTTAAATTTGTTTATGTAAATGAAGGGATAGATTGGAATTATGCGTTATTATCATTTTTATGCTTTATTCATTTATTTATTTATTTTTACAGGTGTGTTTAATGCATCTGAATATAGTACGAGAACTTTTGAATGTAGAAAAGACTTTCTATATATAGAAATCTCGATATTTTTACGTTATGTACTGTAGTTAAATTTCTTGAATTATTGGTTCTGAAATTTCTTGAATTATTGGCCCTGTAGCTGAATGATATCGTTTTTCAGGGAAAAACAACGTATAAAGGATATAAAGATTTTGAGATTGAAAATAAAAGTATGTTGTCAATTATTAGGGAAAAGAAAGAATAATTCACAAGGGAAAACTTTTTGCCTAAAGGGATATGTTTTCATACACCGTATTCTTCTAACATTCTACAGAACACAGGAGTATGATGGTGAAATATAAAGGATGGAGGATAAGAGCGTTACTCTAATTAAATGTTTTCTAATTTCTGAGGATAAATAGCGTGAGCGTCAGGAGATCAAATGCGTTTAAAGTTTTGAAATGAAAGTGCTATACGAAGATCAGTGATAGTGTTACAATTTTTAAGTCTGTTCTCAACTGCTCTGCCTAACAAGCGCAAAACATATTGACACATTTACGAATTCATTTCTTAACAAAAAGGTATAAAATTTGAAGTTCTGACGAAGGAACTTCATGGAAGCGATTTCGAATTGAACACTGTTTTTCATTTTATGATAATTAAAATAGCTATCGAGTTATAAGGTATTTCGATCACGTGACAAGACTTTTTTCTCCCTTTGTAAGACTATTTTTTCTGCTTTCGTCGGGAAAAGCGTTTGAAAACGCCAACTTCGACAGCTTGTTTATGCTATATTTCTTCAGCTTCGACAGCTAAATTTTGCTATATTTCTTATTATATTACATTGAAGTACTTCATTTTATAATTTTATAAGACCTTTAAAATATCAGAAAGTTTAAAGTAATTACACTGAATACTTTTGTTTTTATATGGACTCTAAGCGAGAGCTCTGTTTACATGTTTTTCCGTATCGATCAAGCCCTGAGCCCCCTTAAAATAAACCTTTAACGAATTTTTTAACGAATATATTTGAAGCGAAATCTTTGAGAAGTACAAGTATAATAGATTTTTTCCTCCTGAATCATCAAAATCATACTTTGTACTGCTCTATAACTAGCGCCTATAGCTCAGTCAATAATGTGTCCTTCCACTGTCAAGAGGCCTCGGGTTCAAATACCAGGACGGCTCGAAACATATTATGTAAAAATCAACTTACAGCAGTTCAAAATTACTCGAAAAATCAAATTCTTTAAAGCTCATTTAAGATTAAGTGATCTAGTAAATTTTAAAACTAAATTAAAATTTTATCATTAAAAATAAATTTAAAAAGTTTTGAGTATTTTTAAAGATTTTGATTTACAGAGTCTGTTATAAATTTACTGAATAACTTCTCTGTTATTTAAAAGAATCTTATTTTTTCTAATCTCTGTATTTTTCCATGAATTAAGATAATGATTACCCGTAGATTCTTTGTAATTTTACGGAAAAAAATTTAACAATGTAGTCTTAAGATTGTTTTTTCAAAATGTCCATAATTAAAGTTTTCAATAAAAAAAAAAAAAAAAATCTGAAAATACAATAAACATAAATAAATTTACAAATTTACAAAGTAAATAAAATCTACTAAAATTATTGTAAAATAAATATTTTCTTAAATAAAATTATTTTAGTAATCTAAATAAATAAAACTTTCACAGAAAATATTATTTAAGAAATTAGACTCTTACAACCTTGCATACGGAACAAACATTTTTATATGTAATATAATATTTTATTTGTTAAAATGGTTTATTATTATAAAGAGTCTGATACTTTTTATAAATAAATATGGTGAAGTTTTACAAGTGGAGTCAATTTTACATAGCAATCCGAAATAATATAGCATTCTATTTTTTTAAACCTTAAAACTCCTGCTTTAATGATGATAACATAAATATATTTGATGTAATTTAATACAATGGCCGATTTGAAATATATATATTTGTTAGTTCAACAGCATTAAATTTCTATTCATATAATGATTTCATGTTATAATGATGAGTTTTTAAGTATTTTGGAGTATAAAAGAAATTACAAATCGCTGTAGAGCAACATCTAAAAGAAACGATGTCCATTGTTTAAAAGATTTTAGAAATTTTCTTGATTATTTTCATTTTGACTCACTGAAATTGCATTTTCAAGAGATATTGTTAAACATGAGAGTATATTGACCGTTACAGTAAATAAAGATTTTATGATTTTTAAATGTAAAATTTTAATAAATATGATAAAACAAATAAATTCTGTAAAGGAAAAAAATCAATTTATCAAAGAATATCCCAAAAGAGTAAAATTTTCATATAAAATTATTTTTGTTTTCAATTAATATATGTACAATTGCGATCCAAACAAATTACTTTCTGATACAATTTTAAGTGCGTTCGTAATTATGCAAATACGTAGCACCTATATTCTTCGTTTAATCCGTTTATCTGTCCGTCCATCAGCATATAACAACGCAAAAGCTACCCAACCAAATCCTTTGAAATTCAAAATATATAATTATACATAATTTTGTCGAGTTATTTCAAATTTTATGAAAATCGGATGTATAGTTCAATTACTGGGACAATCAAAAGTATTGCGTTACACTATGGTCAATCTGAAAAAATAGTTTCAAGTGCATTTTAAAAATGCTACGCTTTTTCAAACATAATGGAATTCATATGCATCTATGAAGTATATATTAAAATATACATTCTGCACAATTTGTATTGCACAGAATATTTTTTATTAATATACAAGACCACACAAAAGTATTTTATTACGTAATGGTTTAGGGGAAAACATTGTTTTAATTATATTAAACTGTTTCACATTTTATGAAATTGATATACGTTGCTGAGTTTACTGCAAGTTAATTCCTGTATAATTGAAAGCATTTCATATTTACTTGGACACACTATACACAAAAGATTTCGGATATTGTATTGTATCCGAAATTTTGTATATTTAAAAAACTTCGTTATAGCACGAATGCACCTCATCTGCTAACGTCTGATGCAATTTCCGACTTGTTTAATTTATTTTTGATCGAATGCATACATGAAATAAGTTGGCGAGTGGTCTTATTCAGAAACTATGCAATCGAACACCTTTTTTCGTTTTTCGAATCTTCAACTAACACATCTAAATTTATGATAGCACTGAACAGTATTTTTTTTTTCTTTATTTTTTTTAAGTTTGTAGTAAAAATGATTCAACATAACATTCAACATGCCAACCAGACAAAAGGGTTCTTTTTTAATTACTTCAAAACTTTAAAAAAATGTAATTCCAGTTTATTATTAATATATATATATATATATATATATATATATATATATATAACTTGGATTTCGGATTGCGTCCAGACCACATTAGTCAGACATATCATTGAAAATTCACTGCAGTTAACATATTGAACCTATTTATGTGTACACATACAAAAACAGGCTTATGAAACTGGTAAATAGGTTAAACAGTATGCAATAGCGGAAAAGGAAAATGAAGAAAGAAAAATCGGCAAATTCGGCGCCTCTGGAATAGAAGAGAAAATTGAGTCGCCTTCTTGGGAAGTAAAAGAAAAGGAATCGCCACCTTATGATGGGAAATATATCTTATAAGAGAAGATAAGAATACTGGAATACATATAATACAACAGATCTAACGCTGAAAAAAATATGGTCTCTGATATGAAATGGTGTAAGTCTCAGCACCGATAGAAATTTTCTGTACCGAGGTTTTCATGTGCTAAAAACCGAAATACAGTTTCACCTCGATTATCCGATCTAATTGGAATCACTAGTATCTCAAATATCAGAAATGTCGGTTAATAGAAATTGTGCATAAAAAGTGGCCGTGCTCGTGAGTTCGGCAGCTCTTATTAATAATAAACAATGGACTTTTTCTAAATAAGCAAATATAAAGTTATGTTCCACAACTCAACAAATTTGAAAACGAAATCAACTACTACCAGTAAAACTACCAGTATTTTAAAAAGCAAATTGAACTTTTTTTTTATAAAGTTAGATATTCGAAGATGCATTTTAAAAATAAAACAAATCTCAAAGAAAATATTTTTTTATTACATTACAATAATTTGTTACATTTACATTACTTTTTTAAAACCTGTTACATTTCGTTGAAAAGTTCAAATTTTTTATAAATGTCTGCCAGATCACACTTTTTTTTTTTTTTTTTTTTTTTTTTTTTTTGAGCAACAAAAGGCCTATCGGCGTAACATTGCTTCTTTGCTTCAAATAATTTATTGCAGTTCTTAGTGCTTGAACATATATAGTATGACTTTCGTTATAAGACCAGTTAACAGAAACCTTCGGTTAAACGAGTTTTTAGACGTATCGAGAAAACGTCTCCTTAAAGGACATTGTAGCTAGAATTTCAATGCTTGAAAGTGGATCCAATTGTTATAAATTAATTAAATATAAAATACTTTTTTATTATTATTATCACTATTTGCTTTTATTAAACTTCCGAAATAAATCAATTATTAAATATAGTAACTGTCCGTTTTCTCCTTAGTTATCTTATAACAAAGAAATATTCATCGTTGAAATAGAGGGGAAAAAAAACATAATTAAAAATTATTTAAAAGTTATAACTGTACATAAATTAAGTTATGCAAATTTCATTTAAAAGCAGATTTTTCTTTTCTCTATTGAATAGTAGTAAAAATTGAAATTCTGCGACATTTAGTCGTAAGTGTATAAGCGATAACAGCAAAAGTGAGAGCCGCTATCGTTATGACATCGGCAGACCATATACTACTTAGAATGTAATTCTAATTTTAAGAGGACAAAAAAGAATAGGTCCGAAAAGAAAAAAAAATATATCATTCTGTCACTAGTAAATAGTAAACCTCAATAAATAAGCATGGGAATAAAAGAAATTTCTTTTTCTGAAAGTTTGATCGCAGAAAAAAAAAAAAAAATTATGAAAAGAATTAAAAAGACAAAATTAAAAGGACAACAAAAGTCAATTTTACAATCTTTTCCCGAATTATATCAATGAAAATTCACAGCGATGCTGAACCATGTGTAAAAGTTTATGAAAAGATCTTCCTCTTTATAAACAATAATTGGCGTTTCTTTTTATTCTTTTCACAATATTACGGCAGATATCAGATATTTTGTAACGGAAGCAAAGCGCTTCTCTTTGCCTCATCGATCATGTATTCCGTTTACTTTCCAAATAGCTTGACCGCTGGCCGAGTTACGCCACTATCCTCCAATCCCATCATCGGAAAAGAAAAAAATAAAGAAGAAAAAAAGGTCATCCCCTGTAGGTGTAGCTTTTGTGTATGTTCCGAAGGAAAGGTGGGAGCACCAAAAGCAATCCCCCATCCTGATCCTCTCTTATCTTCCCCCCTCAGGGTAGGGGAGGAAGTCCACCTTTCTCTATGAGGTGTGTGCATTGGGCTGCGCTCCCGAGGGGGGAAGAGGTATCGAGACCGGGTTATGCCAAAGGGACGGACAGTGCTCATTGTAATTTTGATGAACCTGGGGAACGAGGGACTCGAATTCACCTGCGACAATGGAAAAGCTTAGAGAGCGCCACCTATAATAGGGGGGGCTGGAACTGTAGAATATCGTAACAGATGGCAGCGTTCTGGGATATTTCGAACAAAGCGGAATATAGCGCTTTAGTCCACATATGTATGAGACGTAAGGTCCAGTTTGAACAGTGACAAATAAGACTCAGCTTCAATTTTCTACGGGCTTCCCTGAAGATTTTGTATTCTAACATTTCCTTTTTTATCTCGTGATATAGGTATTTATGTCAATGGAAGTTTTGTGAAAGGAAAAAGACCGTTGAAAAGCAAAGTTTCACGTAGACATATATTTAATTTTTGTATACATGAGACCATATGAAAGAAAATGTATTGAAAGAGGAAATATTCCGTTGAAAAAGATATGTATGTATCAAATTTATTTTTCAAGGTGCTTAATATTTCAAAGTAGCTTATGTGCGCAATAGTATCCCGCTAATATATAGTAAATATATAAAGAAGAGCTTTACGATTATGTGCATGATTTGAATCAATACTTAATAAACTGAATATTTTTTAATAACTAGAAAAGGATATTCTTTTATATGTTTGACCCACTGAGCAATAGTGTGCATTTTCAGTTTCTAAATAGTATACATTACCCATTTATTAACCCTTTGCTGCGCAGGGCAAATTCATTGCTTAAGTGTTGAAAGTAATGACTAACACCGGAATTCGAAAACAACTTTTTTTGTAAATAAAAAAACGCTTGATTTCACGCATTCAATAAACCGCAATTGTTTTAAACAAAATTCCAGTACGAATGTGGCGTTTGGAAATTAAAATTAAGTGGTATATCTATGAAACCACTGGGCCGGAAGGGGTTAAACATGGTGGCAATGACGTTTCTCCAAGCTACGTGATATTTGTTACTAAAATGCCACCACTCAGTGACGCCGAAATTTGATTAAAATATGAATTTGTTCCAAAATTAAGAAAAATACCAGAATTCTTGAAAACATGTTATTCATAGAAAACTTTACTTGTCTAAAAAGTTGATTTCATTACAAGTTACGAATATCACGTCTTAAGTAGCTTAATAATAAGAAAATATGTATATTTCAAAATGTGAAAAGTCTTTACAGAGAAAATTTTAAAATATTTAATGTAAAAATTATCTACCATTGCAGACAAGATTGTCCAAATAACTTCCTTTCAATACGATTCCTTCATTCTTTCTTACCTAAGGTTCCTAAAGCTATTTTAGGAGCTCTGTGGCAAGTCACACACTAGGCGACACATAAGACATGTCGCTCGATTTCTGAGGAACAACTGGTTTAAAACAAGTTTGAAACTGCTTTCTCCTTTGTTTCAACAGGTATTTTATCTGATATCGCGCTTCATTTCCCCCTGTTTTATCAGTTTGTAATGTGCCTATGAAGATCTATTCTGACCCTCTTTCACGTACGTTCGTTCTGTTCTTGTGTAATTAGAAAATGTGGCACGTTTAAAAATCTAGTACTGTCATCTTTCTTTCATTCTAACCGCCGATCAGGCCCCTCACTACAAGGCTATGCTATGGCCCAGTTTTACAGGTATGATTGCCTAGAAATCACTAGATGACAACATGGCACATGGCGGTAGTCTGCTGGACAAGCATTACTTATTTGATTTGATTCTATGCTGCCCGATTACGTAAAGTAAATTTTCTTGTTTAATTTAACGCTGCATCAAACAGCGTACTTTGAAGAATGAAGTACCTGAGTTTTAGATGTCAAATGTGAGGTGGAAACTTGTAGACTAGACATGACTAATTTAATGAGAGGTGGGTGACAGAGTACGCTGCCGCTGATGTACAAGTTGCACTTAGATACGAATTTCAATAACGAAATGTGAGAAATAATATAATAATAATAACTACCATCTATGAGGTGGGAGCCTGGAGCTGAGTGAAGCCTGGGAGACATTCCTAAAAAATGGTGACAGCTGAAAGAAGTTTGATTTTCTTGAAGGCTCGTGTCCCTGCTAGCGAAGACACTCGCGAGCTATTGATATTCCATTTTGAAAGTAGAAGAAACTTAAAATATCTGCAACCAAAATCGAAAAAGTAGAAAAAGAAGGATATCGAGAGGGACTTCAACTATCCAATACAATAATATTAATAATAATAATGCAGACGAATTATTAGAAAATAACCTCTCCATAGGAATAGTATTAGCTCGCAAGTGTCTTCGCTATCAAAGACAAGGGCTTTAATAATCTAAAATATGTGGATTGGCAACATTAAGATAATATAATATATCGTTGAAAATTAATAATGCATACATTTTGAATATATAGGGATTTAGTGTCCCTCTTTTGAAAACAACTTATAATAGATTTTTCAATAATTATTTTAGCATGTATCCGCTGACAATCTATATTATAAAGGCCAAACGTACCTGTGCGTAACACATACGTAATTTTGCGAATGGCAACACTTTCCCCTGCGATTTCGGTTTTGAAATTTTCGCCATAACAAATTTTATACTTCTAAACATCGTACATTTTAAATTTTTATACCGTCGTGTACAGAAAAAAATGTAATTTGTTTGAAAACTGTATCTCAATTTATTTCTGGGATATTAATTTTTTTTATAGTTTTTAGTACCAGTTTTGTAATTGTGGCAACAGAACCGTTCCATTTTCTCTTAAAAAGAAAAAGAAAAAAGAAAAGAAAAGAAATTAAAATTCGCAGCACTTTTCCATGCAATTCCGGTTTTGCAGTTTTCGATACTGCAAATTTTACACTTCTAAACATCGTACATTTTAAATTTTTACACCGTCATACAGAGAAAAAAATGTACTTTTGAATGCAATCTTTCAAAGCTGTATCTCAATTTATTTTTATGTTATTAAATTTTTTTTTTATTTTTTTTAGTACTAATTTTGTAATTGTGGCAAAGGAATCATTCCATTTTCACTTAAAATGAAAAAAGTAATAATAAATAAAATGCTTATACCATTTTAAAAATATCGTCTGTTATAAAATCCGGTGAATTTCGGTTTTATTTCGTTTAATATTTTGGATAATTGAGTTTTATAGTATTTTGTTAATTTTCGTTTAAAATAATATTTGTTTGAGAGTTAGACTGACCAAGATATTTTTTACTGTAACTAATTCTGTAGATTTATTAGAAATCAATGAAACAGCTCTTTCTTAAAGATTTTCTTTCGTCGAATTTCGAAGTGTTCTACCTTGTTTTTTCAAAAAACAAAAAGCATCTATAAAAATTAATTCGGATTGAAATATGATATATGACATCTCAAGTTAAGTTTAAAAGGTGCCGAAAGAAAAGAAAATTAAGCAATAACAAACGAATAATACGAGTACACGTTTTGAACATATGACAGAGATTTGACTTGCTTTGACTACAAATTCTTCAATATCTAAGATCAACTAAACTTTCCTTTGAACAACAATCAAGTTAAGGCAAAATGCACATAAGGAAATGAGGCAGTCGATAAAAGTAAACACGGCTTTATTTGAAGCCTTTCGTACATTAAAATAGACTATGTCTTAATAACCGAAGAGAGGAGGGAAAAAAATCTGTACCTAAGTACTCAAAACAAGAAAATGCAAATTATGATGGCAAAGTACATGCAAATCAAGTTTCATCTTTGTTAGTAAAGTCTGCTTGCCATTTTGTTTTTAGACGTAATCAACGTTGGTATTAATGACATACTATGGCCCAAAAAGGATTAGATGCAGAAGCTCGTAGCGATAAACTATTAAAGTGTTGTCGCAACAGCCGCCCCGGAGCGTTTAAGTCGCAAACACTCCCAAGTGTCGTCGAGTTCAAAAAGCTAATCACGGAGTACGTTGTTTGTTCACGCGACTTACCCGAGCTCCTTCATTACCTTCTAATAAACCAAAATAAAGCCAATAAAAATAAAAACCCAGAGACAATGTCGATGAAGGCATAAGAGAGAGAATGGAAAAAGAAAAAAAATGAGAGGAGTGGAAATGGGGGTAGCCTTTGGGACAAGATCATTACTTCATTAGGTGTGCAAACATTAGGAAGAGACTAACTTCGCCAGGTTTTCCATAAATAAGAGGATGCGGATAAAAATGGTATGAGATAAGTAATCTTAAATCGTTTCCTGCTGTCAGATCTTAATCAAAAATTCGGAGAGTTATTAAATTTTGTCGCTGTAAGGTATTTTCGCTAAAAAAATATGAGTTAAAAAATTAATGAAAAGGATTAATACCATGATTATGGAAATTAAAATTTCAACTGACACATGTTTATGTTTGAAGAAAAAATAAAATTTATTTTACGAAAAACTCAAGGGTGTGTATTAAACAGAAATAGCTAATTAGTAACTAATAATATCTAAATTCTACTGAAAAGAGTTTTGAAAAAAAAAATAATAACTTAATAAAAATTAAAGTAAATAATAACTTAATAATTAAATATAATAATTAAAATAAACAATTTTATGATAAAATAAAAATTATCAAAGTAAATAATAACATATCAATTAAATATAATAGCTAAACTAAATAATATTATAATAAAATAACAATTAAAATGTATAACTTTACACTAAAATGATAATTAAAATTACTAGTCATTTAATAATTAATAAAAACATAAAATTTTTTAATGCATTTAAGCAGTTAGATTAAATGCAGTGAGAAAACTACCATCGCACTATTATATACGAAAAGTAATGTTTGCCTTACTCATGTGATAGGAATTCTGCAATTAAATACGGTAAAAATTGTACGCGGGAAAAATGGTAGTTCCGAACGCCATGCGTAGTGGGTACATACTGCGTTAAAAGATGAGTACAGAACACGGCAAACTTATGGTAATTGAGATAAATATTAATATAAAAATTTAAATCATCGATAATAATAAAAATAAATAAAGCAGCGATGCACATATACATCTTCAGTTACCCAGGTTCTGTAAAGAAGTTTCTTACAGGGTCCTGTATTGTGAGGATGGCAACAGTTTTAGAAGATTATATTATCGCTCAAAATTCAGGTTCCTCTTCATCTATTTTTAAGGGGACTCTTTACTCATTTGAAAACACTCGCTTCCGCAATGTGTGATGTAATTCCATCAATGATCGAGGTTTCTTTCGAATTTCTCATTTAAAATTGAATATTTTTAAAAGATTTTTCTTTTTCTTTTTTTTTTCTTTATATAGTAGCTGAGGTCGTTTTATAATAAAACTATTTTTTACTTTTTCGATTTTGGTTGCAGAATTTTTTAAAGGTATTTACAGTTTGGAAACCAGTTCCGAAAGTGAAAATACCTTTATTAAAAAAAATCTACAACCGAAATCGAAAATGCAAAAAAAAAAAAAAAAAAAAAAAAAAAAAAAAAAAAAAAAAAATGCAAGGAAAAAAAAAATAGCCAGATTAAAGATTAACCTCAGAATTCCTAAGCTTTAGCTCTAATTCTTCTTGAAAAAAACCCCAGAACGACCCTATTTCAAGATATATTATCTATATATTTATTCCTAACGTTTTTACATTTCAATATATATATATATTTTTTTTTTTCATTCCGCTGACACTGAGATTGAGACATTTATCTCAGCCGGCTACACCTAGGAGGGGGGGGGGGGGATGATGTCATAGTAGAAATGAAATGAGTATTTTCTTTGATAAAGCTACATATTTTACGGCGGGTGCTTCTAAAAGTAAATTTGTGGACTCGCCGGCACTCAGATTAGAACTGCAAATAAAGAGCGCGAATGTTGACATGCAAAACTGTAATTAGCAAACTTAATGTCGATTTTGGAAACATATTTATTAAAAAACATTGATTATTTAAATATTATTATTAAATATTTATTAATTTTGATTAGTTTTAGTTTTTCAAAAATAAAAATTAAAAAAGCCTACAGCAAAACTAGCATCTATGTTAATAAAATATATTTTGTGTTTCTTCTCTTCTATTTTGTTTAATCCACTTTTTATTTTTTTCTGTTTTCTTTATTTATTATTTATTATTTAATTTATTATTTATTTAATTTGTTTATTTATTTTATTTATTTTATTATTTGTTATAATTATTACTATTATTTATTTATTTATTTTTATTTTATTTTATTTTATTTTGGCCAAAAAAAACATATACATATAAACGGTGCAATATTTTAAAAATATCTAGAAATATATCTTAATAAAAAATTTCTTGATACACTGAATGCAATAAAACGATGGTATTTAATTTATAAATAAACTTATTTGATAATGATAGCTTGAGTTGGCAATTATGCAAATGTAAGGTTCATCCATCAAGATTTGAAGCAGATGCCAGAGATTCAAAGGAAACGTTAGACATGCAATTATTTCCTCTTTTTTTTCTCCCAATACTTTCCTTTCACTTTTAATCAACTAATTTTGCTATATAAAAATCATTTATAAATTACTCAAAAAGTATTAAAAAATATTTTGGTTAAATTTAAATTAAATGTAAGAATTCTTAAACACAAAATGTGTTAAATGATATTTAGATGGCGACAAAGTTTATTTAGACAGTTTTTATTGTGTTTTAAAATTCTTGGAATTTCATTTAGTATATCGATCCTAATCACAAAAATAAATAAATAAACTAGTCGGATGGGACAATCTCAAAACTTTACTCTATCTGACATATGTTATTGTTTCCTGAAAAATGCAACCGGTTTGATTTACACTAAAATCTAATCATCAACTCTAATTGGATATGAAGTTCGATGGAAATCCGTGCATTAGTTTTTGAGATAGAGCTATTGCAGAAATAGTAAAAAATCTACATAGTAGCGCCACCTGTTGGACAATTTACACCAAAAGTAATCAGCAGCAAATCATTTCAAGGATTAATTGAATATGAAGTTTTGTGAAAATCCGTGCATTAGTTTATGAGATATAGCTATTGTGGAAATTGTGAAAAATACAACAGAGCAGCACCACTTGTAAGATGATTTCCACCAAAATTTTATCAGCACCAATTCATATTAGGAACTAACTGAATCTAAAGTTTTGTGAAATTCTTCGCATTAGTTTTTGAGATAGAGCGCCCACAAAATTTTTGTTTCGTACATATTCACAGATGTGAGAGACAAACACTTTCTAAAAATCATCAAATCGTGTTCAGAATCTCCTAAAATGCATAATTCCAAAAAACCGGAAGTCGAAATTTTTCACGAATCCAGTTCTTTATTCTAGTAAAGACAGAAGTAAATAAATAAAAGGAAGTTTTGTACTTTTAAAACAAAATATGGGTTTGTCTTCTCGATGAAAGAACTCAAATTTATTGTATCGTGAATGAGTTTTTTTTTTTTTTAAATGCTTTACTCATCTTGATTTAAATCGCTTATTTAAAATACTCATCTTGATTAAAATTGCTTAAAACAACTCGTTCATTCGTTGTTTCAGCTGTTTATGAGAAGCTGACTTTCAAATCACGAGATGAGTGAACTTCGACTCAACTTAAGTTATTTTGGCTGTCTTTTAAGAGAGTGGGTAAACTTTAAATATGTTTATTTGTCTGATCCAAATTTAGCCGAGATAAGTCGAAATATTATGTGATGCTAATAATTATATGCCATTGGATATTCCTAAATGAGTTGAGTGATTGCAAAAATTTGTGCCCGATTTTTGAAGCATCGATTTTTGAGGTTTAACCAAATTGTTTTTTAAAAAAAAGGCAAAATGCAGTCGAATGGTCAACCTTTAGTCTCTCATCAATCAATCTCTTTATCAGTAATCTGTGTATTATTCTTAACTAAATCACTGATTAATTTTCTATAAATGCCAGAAGATCGACCAGAGCAAATTTTATCGTTTGGATTGAAATTACCTTTTCGAAATTGACAAACCACTTTTTAAATATTAATGAAAGAGGTAATAAGAAATGAACAAACCAAAAAGATACAAAGCGTAAATCTAAACACCGCTATAATTATAAAACGCATAAATTCATATAAATAATATAACAATACAAGACAAATAAATAAAGGACGAGTAGTTATTTGAAAACGAAAAAAAAATCACTGAATGTGATATTATGATTCCGAGAAGATGTGAAGAAAAAAAGAAGATACATATAAGTAAAAAAGAATAATGTTAATGAGAGAGAGAAAAAAAAGAAGTTAAATGAAAAGGAAATAAAAATCTATCAATGGATATTGATGGATTATGAAACACTGCGTATAAATTCTCTAATATGTATCCTATAAATATTATTGAGAAAGGAAATAAGAAATGAACCAATCGAAATGATATAAATTGCTAATCCAAACACCACTATAATTATGAAACACATACATTCAAATAAATGAATGACAATATACATAAACAAATAAATAAAGAGCAAATATTTATTTGAAAAAAAAAGAGCACTGAATGTTTTATTATGATTCCGAGCAGATGTGAGGAAAATAGAAGAGACATTTGAGTAAAGAAAGAATAATGTTAATGAAAAAAAAAAAAGAAGTTACATGAAAAGGAAATAAAAATCCATCAATGCAAATACCACTTCGGTTATGAAACATATAAATTTTCCGAAGGACCCCGGAGACTTTCTCAACACTTTTATACCGTTTTTCCTCCCACCTTTTTTTACTCCATAATGGCATTATGCATCTAATGAAACCGAGACCTGAGCAAAGCTTCAGGAAAGCTGTAATTATATTTATCCAGTGGAATCGCCGTTGAAAAAGATTCCAATTAACTTAAAACAGGGGCAATTACTGGCTCGCAAGGTGCCAGCTCCGGTATAATGAGCTTATTACGCTAGAACGCCGCTGCGCCCCTTTTTGCCGTTGTTTCAAAAGGGCGCCACTCACCCCTTCCCCCTCTTTTCTTCCGCAATCTCGATCCTTTTTCACCCCTAAATCTTGGGAAAAAAAAAAAAAAAAAAAAAAAAAAAAAAAACAACGGAGAGGGCGGGAAGGGGGGGAGGTGTAGAGAAGAGCGGTGTTTAGTGCGGCATTTTACGTTCCGAGATTTAGGGAATCCTTGAAAGTTTTTTCAATTAAGTACGTGAGAAATATTGAAATACTAAAGTATTTTTTTTTTAAATTAAAGAATGATTTCAGTAGGTCTATGTTATCCCAGAATATCAGACAATGTCATTAAGAAATGACAAGGGAAAAAGTGCTCATGAAAAAAAGTATTCATTATGTATAAAGTACAATACTGTACATCCTGATCGTTACGCACGATGTGTAATAAGTTATGACTGTTTCATTTACATTTGTAAAACAGTAAACTTTAAAAATGCTTTCAAATTTCTTCGAGGGGGGGGGGGGGAGGAGTTTATCAACGCCATTAAATTTTAATTTCAAATAATGCGATATTTAGAA
This sequence comes from Maratus speculifer, assembly GCA_964019185.1. Taxonomy (NCBI): domain Eukaryota; kingdom Metazoa; phylum Arthropoda; class Arachnida; order Araneae; family Salticidae; genus Maratus; species Maratus speculifer. Next base: position 122,952,197 of record OZ025295.1, on the reverse strand, counting down.
ATAATACTATTACCTCGAAATGAAAATATATAGTATAAAAATAATATAGGGTGAACATTGCCACGTATATAAACGCAAGAAGAAGAAATGGTGTCAAAAACATTGATAGGACATTGGCCAAAATTGAAATACAGTCGGCTCTCTTTAATTCGAACGGATAAATCGAACCTTCGCTTAGTTCGAACTAAACATGAAGTACCGAAATTCTCAATGGCAAAGTAACGTTAAGATTTTTCATTTATTCGAACTCATTTTCTTGACTTCGTTTAATTCGAACTAACGCAAATTCCAGTTTTTCATTTTCCCTACTTTCTCACGGACAGCAGATCCTTGAGATAACTTTCTTTCTTTCATTTTTGTCAGAATTGTTTTGAAATAGCATACATATAATCCTATGCATTTGATATCCGCTTTCTTTATACAACGTCTGTCCATCAATGACACCTCTCCACCCCTTCTTACTGAAACTTGTTCCTAATCTCTAAATTAGTTTATGTATTTATATCTTTTAATTTATTATTAAGTTATATTCTAATGATAACTGCCAAAATAAATTTGAAAAATACTATAATATGAATTCCTTTGCAATAGTACTCTTTTAAACATGTTTTCCTCTCCTACTTTTCATAATTCGAACATTTCTTGTGGTCCCAACGAGTACGAATTAACGAGAGCGGACTGTATCGAAAATGATTATAAAACGGGAAAAGAGTTTAAAGTATGTTAAACTAATAAGGATGTTGATAATAATAATAATAATAATAATAATAATGATAATAATGATAATGATAATAATAATAATTACTGAAAGAACGGAAAACAATATACATGAATAAGGGAAAAAGACAAAAATATTTTATTTGTTACCGATAACACCAGAATAAAAATAAACGGTTATGAAAAGCTAGAGGATAAAAAATACTTTAAATAGTAAAATAATGAGGATAAAAAGTCTGTGTAGTGTAAATGAATTGGATTTTTTAGAATGTTCGCCTACTTACTTACATTCAGATTTAATTATTAAATAAAATTTTGAAGTTATATAACTCAAATGGTTGTAAAAGCTTATTAAATAAATAAACAAATAAATAAAAACTTTTCCTTTGGAATTATCACCAATTATAAATCTTTATTATTATTATTATTTGGAAAATAATTAAATACAAGAAAACAAAATGCCAATTTGCGCCAGTGAAAAATCGTTTAATTTACAGAAAACAAATTGCAACTGTTCATTAAAACAGTTTTTTCTTTTAAAAGAAAAGATTTTTTTCTGTTCAAATTATGAAACCCACTCTGTTTTACAGAAAATAACTGTTTTTCTTTAAAACAGTTTTTTTTCTGTGAAAAATACAACTTTTTTTCGGTAAAAATTACAATTTTTTCTTACATTGTATTTGTTTGCAGGCGTTAAGCATACGAATTGTGCTTGCATTGTTACATAAGATAAACTAGTACTATTATTTAATTTAGAGATATGAAAAGCGTAATTCTATTTTAAGATTTCTAAATCAGAACATCTAGAAATTTGAAGCATTTACGAATGAAAATGGCTTTATATTAATGCGCTTTATATTAATGCGTTATAAATTAGATATTTTGACTAAGAGAACAGTCTTAATAAACCACATTAAAAAATCCGCATTATAACAAAATGTAAAAATAAAAATGTATAAGATTTAGGGGTGTATTTCGATTCAAACTGCTTGTTTTCCGATTTATTCTTTAATTCACTTTTGCTCTCAAACACATGAAACTCGCAGATTCTCTTATTTAGAAAGTGCACAAGGTGCCGTGAAGATCAATTCTTTGATAAGTGCACAAAATATTGCAAAAAAAGCAATCAAAAACGGCAATTTGAACCGATTTTTCCAAAGTGCAAGATCTGGAAACGAAAAAAAGGGTCTTCCTGAGAAGTTAATTGCTTATAAATCAAATTCTAATGAATTGAGCTTAAAAAGACATCACACGGCACCTTATACGCCCCTTCAAAAATCCCCTCAGCAAATTTCATGTCTCTACTTTTAAAAATGTGTCTGAAAATGGATCGGAAATTTTCGAGCTGCTGAAGGTGGAAAAGCGTTTTTTCGAATACACCCTTAGTTAAAACAACAATGTGTTTATAAAATATATAATTGCTTCAAATATCTCTAAATTAAGAATTATTGGGACGTTTAAAAAATAATAATAAGATTACGCTATCAAGCCATAAAAAAAAGGAAGAAAAAAATTACTCATAAAAAATTTTAAATAAATAAACTACGCATCACTTACGTCCCATTTCTTTTTACGTTTTACTACTTTTTTTTTTCCCCTCAAAATTCATTACGAAAGTCAGAGACAGGGCGAAAAAAATATTCGCTATATGCACCACACTTCGTTCTAACTGATTTTCTAACAATGTTAGTAGCTTTATGAATAAATTTGAGAATTCGTTAGCACGTGTTAATCATACAAATTATGCTTATATTATTGTATAATATTAAATTACAGATAAATTATAATTATTATTTAATTTAGAGAGATAAAAAGCGTAGTTCTATTTTAAGATATCTAAATAAGAACAGCTGAAAATTTGAATCATTTACGAATGAGCTTTATATTAATGTGTTATGAATTAAATATTTAGAATATGAGAACTGTCTTAAAAAATCCGCAGCATAACAAAATATAAAAATAAAAATGTGTTTATAAAATATATAATTGCTTCAAAATATCTCTAAATTAAGATGAATTATTGGGATGTTTAAAAAAATAATAAGATTACGCTATCAAGTCATAAAAAAAGGAAGAAAAAAATTACTCATAAAAAAAATTTAAATAAATAAACTACGCATCACTTACGTCCCATTTCTTTTTAACGTTTTACTACTTTATTTGTTTTTCCTCAAAATTCATTACGAAAGTCAGCCCCATACATTTCCTCATTAAACTCGGCGATAAAGAAAAAGGCATGGGCAACAAGACGTAAGAGATTCAAATTTCATTTATGCAAATGTTTTCCCCCCTCCCTTTCGCTTATAAATTCAAAGCTTTTCCCCTATCTAAATACAGAAATGGAGGGTGACACCATAGGTAGAAAACCATGGCTAGCACGGGAAGTGACAGTTTTCCACTGTGTAACAGCAATTAAAGATAACCATGCGTGCGCTTGTTATACTTTAGATGGCATAATTAAAAACTGACTAATATTATCTGATGAAGCATACGACGGATTAATTCCAAAAACACCATCACTGGGAAAAAATTAAGGAAAAAGCTCCAGGAGGGAGGGAAAAAAAAACTCCGGAAAAGACTCATTTATGATATGAAGAAAAGATAAGGCGCTAAAAAATGAGTTACAATAATTAAAATTTAAAAAGGAAAAAGAAAGGCAGTGTTTTATTTTGTTTTATTCCATTTTTTTTTTCTCTCCGGTGTTATAAAAACTTGATGCTGGTTCGATAAGGAATATGAGTTTTGCCATTAAGTACATAATTTCTCTTTATGAAGTTGACACCAAGTGGATTTGGACATAAGCCCTCTCAGTGTACTTCATTTTTTATGATTATACTTTACTTAAATATTTTCGTTTTTCATTTAAGTGTTTAATAAAATTTTGAAACAAGGGGTGATGGTTGTAGGTGGGTTGGTGTTCTTTAAAGAATTAATTCCTGGTGTTTAAAAAAAATGTATAAGAAAGAGAGGTATTATTCCGTTATTTTTGATAGTGGCAGTTGGTTTTTAATAGCGGAAATTAAATCTGGCATATGATGGAACAAAAAATAATGTTTCAATTTTATAGCGAGACAAAACGTCACAATGTGTCATTCCAGTCGGTAGGTATCATATATGTGCTATTAAAGGTTGTCAACTTGTTCATTTTGGTCAATCGATTAAAGAAAACATGCATTTTTTTTTTTTTTAACAAGATAAAAAGTTTTAAAATAAAGTTCTTTAAATTGATCAAAAAACATTTCAAACAGAGTTTTTTTTTTTTTCTAAGAAGAAAACAAAAACGAAATTACTTATTTTGCTTTCTACAACATTAACTAAATCTTATAACATAAAGAAAAGAACAAGTTAAAAAGGCACTTAAAATATTTATGAGTATATTTTATTTATGCGCAAAAGTGGCTTAAGATTAATAAATACTTTTCAATTTTTAAATCCCCCCTTACGTTAATCTTTTAACTCCATATCCATTTTTAATATTTAAAAATCCACACAAGTCACGCAGATAGACTTGACTAGTTTTTAATTTTTCGATTTTCGTTTAAATTAAAAAACTAGTTGAATATGCCAATCCCAAAACTTTCTTTTATCTCATAAGTATATATGTAAAAAAAAAAAATAGTTACTCATTTTAATGCTTTAATAATTTTAATTCAATACCATACCAACTTTAATTTTCTTCTTAAATTTCTGCTTCAGTCAATAAAACGAATTTCCGTCCCTGCACGAATTGATAAACAATTCAAACTTCAACTGTTTTCAATAATATGATTGTAAAAATACTGGTTTCATTGGTTTATTGAATGGTGTTGTCTTAATTTCGTTGGATGTATTTATAAAAGTATTAATATGTAGAATAATAGGTAGATTTTTTTTTTTAATTTAGGGAGGACCTACTTGCCATACTAAAAAATAATCATACACAAAAATTTTAGTTCAGATTTAGGCATAACTTCATACACTTTTAGATGGTGCAATATTGAAAATGGCATAAAAATCGCTATTGCAGTGTCCCCTTCCGGCATATTTTTTTTTTCAAATTCAGGGAGGACCAACAAGCCATAGCCATACACTTACACAAAAAATTCGGTTCAATTCGATGTATAACTTCATATACTTTTGGTCGGTACAATATTGAAAATAGCACAAAAATCGCGATTGCAACGCCCCCTTCCGGCGGAATATTTCAAAATTGAAGGAAGACCTGCTTGCCACAGCCAAAAACATTCACAAAAAATTGATTCAATTCAATACATAACTTCATACACTTTTTCATGGTAGAATGGTGACATACACACAGACACACCGACTGACAAACATTTTGTAAATATGTTTTTTTTTTTTTTTTGGAATCTCTGATCCCTAAAACGCGTAAATCCGTCGAAAACCGGAAGTGGAAAAAAAAGTTCGATTAGAATACTTTCTTCTATTGAAGACAGAAGAAAGTAATAATAATAATAACTTTTGGGACTGATTGGAACCGATTCTGAATTTAAACTTATCCTAATATTAAAAAAAAAAAAAAAAAGAAAAGAAAAGAAATGTTACCAAAATTGAAAAAGTAAGCATACTCGGTTATACATCGTCCCTAGCTACCACATGTAAATTAAATAATAATGATAATAATAATAATAATAAAAGCGAGAAATTTACAAATAACGCCAACATAGACTTAAATTAGAGGGGTTTTTTTCTTCTCATGACTAAAGTAGGCTCTTAATGCATAATCCTAAGTGAAGTATCTTAGGAAAGGCCTCGTGGAGTTTAAGCCCTCCCCCTTCAAATTAATATTCCTCCCTTTCTTTTTCACCAGTCGCATCTAATTTCCTATCTTCAATGCTTAATAATTTATTGCAGAAAAGTATTTCTAAAGTGTAAATTTGTAAATCAGAGGACTCTACGTCCAGTTTGCATATTGCGTTTATGTTTTGATGTCATTTTATTTAATATTTTACATTTTCAACCTAAAGTTTCATTTTTTTTATAAGTTATTTCTGCAAATGATAGAATTTCGGACAATTTCAAGAGATTTATTTAAATTTCTCAACTTTGCCAAAAGCAAGTTGGCATTAAAAAAAAAACAGAGCCTAGGAAAGTGCAGAAATTTTATCAAATTCAAAGTATCATAACCTTCATCGCAAGAAGAATGTGAACTTGTTAGAACATAATTTTTTTTTTTTTTTTTTTTTTTATATATATATATATATATATAATTTATAGAACACGGGTACTTTTAATACAATACAGCTCCTTTCAAAACCGCCATATCTAAAAGGTATAACTGATTGGTAGAATTTGTTGGCATCGTTATCATCAAGAATTTAAGATATAATCGTTTTAACCTTTATTTATAATCACTCGGAATATTAATGATGTTTTTACAAACATTTTCAATAATGACATTTAAAGCAGTGCCTCAACATCAGTGTTGACATTTTGCGAATATTGTACCAATATAAGCAAGAAAGATTTGGTCATTTTAATGCCAATATTTCATGTGAAAAGTCAGTAAATAGTCATCTTTCAATGCAAATATGTCAATATCAAGGCAATATTTTGCCAATATCAGTATTTTATTAGAAGTATTTCCTATGGATGCAAAATGAGCCTTTTTGGCCTTTATAAATCAAGAAAGCAAATATTGTTTAATACGATTAGGAGTATTATTTTTGGCATAAAACAAATTTGAATTATTTGAATTGACTCATAAAATAGCTGTTTATCAAATTCTCTCTTTTATTAAAATTCATCGAAATATATAATTTTATTTAAATTGTAAAATTTTATTTACAAATACTGATTTAAGACCCGAAACATTCGATATAGGCATCACTAGTAAAGCATAAAATGTCCAATTACTCGGTCTAATGCTTTACATGTGCATTTCGGTACATCTATGAAATAACTCTTGTCTTGAAATCTTTGATATCAGCCACTGAGGCAATGTTCTGGTTCAAATACATTTTTTTAGGTATCCGCACACCTTTGAAAGTAATTATTTGAAATTTTTGAAGTTTTTTTTAATTATCCATTTTTTATAATTTCACTTACTTTAAAACTTTGGAAAAAAAAAAAAAAACAGATAAAAATTTCAGCAATTACCCAGAAATATTTTTTTTAAGAGAAAAATGATGAAAATCATGTCAAAAATTGACATTTCAGCAAAACATGAAATCAAAAATAAAACAATGTATTGACATATTATAAATCGCATAATAAACAGAATAACTTTTTCTAGGACTTAGACTACACACATCATAATCGCATCTCTATATCAAATGACCAGGCAGTTAAGGAATTAATGTACTGAAAAATTCGCAAAATTTGTTTCAAATTTGATATTTACACCAGCGTAAATATAAAACTACTTAATATATTATCATGAGTGTAGTCTATTCATTCAAAAGACATTTATAAAAGAAGTACAGAAATTTTCGTGACATTTCATACTTCATTTTTTGTTCTATGGTGTTTTGCGTGAATTAAAAATCTGAAAAACTTCATTTTGAGAAAAAGTTAAAAGTAAATTTAAAACACAATTCAAAAGCAGTAACTGATGTAATTTAAACGGCTGGAATCCGGGTTCTATTTTAGATACAAAAAAAAAAAAAATTAAGCAGATTTCAATAGACAAATGATTCAATTTTAATATTATAAAAATCGATATTGTGACCGAAAATTACGTTTTAAAGGTGTTCAGATACCTTAAAAAATAATTTAAAAAATTATTCAGAATATTTCAAAAAAATTTCTAAAACATTGTTTAATTTTAATAATTGAAAATGGGGTAATATATATATATATATTCTAGGTGGTAAACATTACTTATCCTGTTTTTAAAAAAATGTTGCACCTAATATAACAAACTTAATTTCCATATCAATAGCATTGGAACTCCCTTGAAATCCATAGCATTATTTCGGAGAAAAATAAAAAATAAAAAAACGGTTTTATACTGTGAAAAGTTTCGAACAAAAGAAAAGAGAAAAGATACATATAGAGAAAGATTACTCATCCCATTTGCTTTAACATCTTTATATATTAATAAAAATATGTATTCACAGTTCATAAAATATTAACAAACTCCGTCGTTTTGCGGAGCACGGTTGAAAAAAAAACTTACTAAAAATCTAGTTATTTGGTAAAACAAGAAAAAGTATATCGAAGCTCTAGAGCTTTCTCGGAATCCAACATACCATGCACCAAAGAACATACACACGGAATTACCTGATCCACTAATGTTAGGTTAGGCCTCAAGCTATAGTAAGTTCTCTCTGTTGACAGATGCCAGTACCTCACGATATACCGGGGCTCAGGTGTGTTTGCTCAGGCACTCTAGTACGCTTCTGCGCCCCAGGTCTGTTTTGTTATCGAACTCTTTTAGAAGAGGTGTGGGCGAGTATGTGTGATTATTAGACGAACATTTCGAGGTTAATTTTTGCTATGATAATATGCTAATCGTAGTACAAGGCATAATCGAATATCAAAAACTCTTAATCGAAAACTTCGATTTGACTTTGTTTTAAATGCAGGAGAGATTAAATGTAAGACTGATATATTTTAGAAAAATATTTGCCAAATGACAAATCATTAAATGTGAAACTGGATATACGCATGTTATTATTGTTGTTCTAAATCAATAGAAATATACCTCTTTATCTAAATATCTTAAGTTTTCAAAATTAAAATATTAATTACATCAAATCGATTGAATGGAACAAAATTTATCCAAAACAAATATTTCTCCTAAATGTGTCTATTAAATATATTCATTAGCATGATTTTATTAATACTTGGTTATATTCATAACTATTTCAAAAATTTATACATTAGAAAATTAAAAGTAAACTAGGATGAATTTTCGGATTAATCAGGATAAATATACTGCAAGTTATACAGCAATCTACCAATGAATTTTATTAGAGGTTAAAACAATTTTTTTTTTTTTTTTTTTTTTTTTTTTTTTTGAGGAATATGATCAAAAATTATAATTTAACCTTATAAGTTGTTATCTATGAGACAACCTAAGCATTGTTTCTGCAAATATTATGTATTTAGAAATCAATATTAACCTGACGCCTCCCCCCCCCTTCCCCGAAAGAAAAAAGTAAGAAAAAGTCAAAACATAATTTAAAAGAAGCATGAATTATAATTATAATTTATATAGCTTGTAGACGAATTGCGTTTATCGAAGCATAACACTGATTCACAACTGTCTATCATTTCACAGAAGTTTTAGTGAAATTATTTTGAACAACAATTGCACATGATCCCCCCCCCCCCCCCCAAAATCCCCAAAAATTGCAATTATCATATATTAAAAAAAAAAAAAAAATAGAGTATATATCTCTTTAGAGTAAAAAATAAACTATCAATATATTAATTTGAAAGTAATTTATATCGATAAAACAAGATACATTTTAAATATTTCTTAAAATGATGAAATAGATTAAATTAAAAATTGCTTCATTCTTGCTTTTTTTTTTTTTTTTTTTTTTTTTCAGTTCTTAAAAACTGCAATATCTATAAAATTAAAACAGTTTAGACTATGTTTTACAGTCAAGATTCGGCAGGATCTCAAATTGGCTCTAAAAATATCAAACCACTCAAATTTCTATAAAACAAATTCATCAAAATGAGAATTTTGAAGAATAACCAAACCCCTATTCCCTTCACAGTTATTTCCTCACTGAAATATCCCTTGGACCTCAGGTGTGTTTGTTCCATTACGCTGTTCTTACCTCGTCGAATCTGCTGTGCATCGAAAGCTTCCTAGATGACAATTGCGAATGCATTTTGATGTTATATTCGAACAGATTTGTACTGTGAGAGTATGAATCTTTACTCATTTGGGATGGGAAAGTGTAATAGGGTTATATACTGAATTTATTAAAACAAATCACGCACCGGTAATTGGGAAATCTGAGAGAGAGGTTTGGACATTAATTAAACTTCCGCATTATACAGCGGCCATAATTAATATTAGCAAGGTAGGAAGGCTAATAATCGATATTATGTCTATGTTCAACATGTAATGAAGATACAGGAGTAAAGATAGAGGGACAATAATGCACAGTGATGATGGTTATTATAAAATCGGATTAAATATTTGCGGATCAGTGCTTTGAGATATATATTTTAATGCTAAAAGTCAAAAAGTAAAATAAATCATTGTACGGCACTAAATGTATTGTTATTAAAAGCGATAAAACATAAATTGTTTAACGCGAGGCTGAACAGATTAAGTGGAGTACTTAGGAACAGTAGCGCCAACTTTTGTAAAAATATTAAATGGGCTTAATTTTTTTTTTTTTTTTTTTTTTTTTTTTTTTTTTTTTTTCAGTAGAACATGTTTTTTTTTTCTTTCTTACTACGAGTGTGTTTGAGAAGTGTGGGAGAGAAGCAAATGAACAAAAGAGATAATTCGACGTCAAATTATGGTTTTTCGAAGTAAAATATAAAATTATTATAATCTAATTAAATTATATCAACCTATATGTTCTTCCTCATAAATACATTAATATTTATTATAAATAGCATAACAAATGTTAATTTTTAAATAAATAACTATAACTTAAAAATATTAAATTGCAGTCTATTAATCCCTTAGGGATGAGCGACCAGTATACGTCCACATAAGGTGCTCAGAATCCTTGATTATTCTCACCGGTAAGGTTTTACTGTAAATTTTGCCTTATTTGATACGAGCATTTTCCCGATTCCATTTGGCAAAATTTTCTGTCTGGGAAAACCGGTGATAAACGATTAAAAATTCTGTAAACGATACTCGTCCCGAAGGGGTTAAAATCTATGCAAAATGAAATTAAAATACAATGAGGATCTGACGCAAAAGATGCAGGAAATCTGTCTTTGAAAAAAAGTTTAATTACACAACCACTGAAGGGTTTTCTGTTCTCTTGGAAGTCTTAATTGATGCTCTTACTATTTTCTAAACAAAGTTACTTTGAGAACGTTAAAAAAATAAAATTTTATTTCGGTGACAAAATAAACTAGTCGTGAGCCACCGTAATACTTACCTATCATGGATATGCATAATATAAAACATGAAAATAAAACGTGTGTAAACTATTTCTAGGATGCATTGTAATTCCAAAATAAAATTTACGCATATTTAAATAGTTTTAATATACATAACAATGCTCTATAACGAATTGCTGATGAGCCAATTTCGACAAATTATATAAAAAACCAAAATACTCAAGTAATATCAGATTGCATAAAAGAACACATCCTTATAACTTCAAAAATAATAATCATATTAACTAACAATTAATTGCGTCAGATTAAGCGTCTCATTTCCAATTTTATCATTGAATTGAAATTTGAATGAAATACAGGGTCATGAAAAATCGAATATAGTGGAAAACAGGATTACACATACCTCGGTAACTAATAATCCGATGTACTTCGTTCTTTATGCAAAATTTGTATTATTTTATTGCCTTTTACGTCCACTCCTGAAAATAAAAAAATTCGAATTTTTTTACATACCTTTCATCAGAACGAATTTTTCGAGAGTCCGTCGAAATAGTTCCGGATAATCGAGGTTATTGATATTAAAATGTCCGCTATATGCTTTGTCACATTCCTACATACTAAGCACATACAAAATTTTAAGTCTCTATCTCAATTTGTTCGGGAGATAGAGCGTTTACAGACAGACACACACAAAGACGAACGGACAGCAATTTTTTTTTAAAAACATGTTTTTCATTATCTTCAGTACCTTGTAACGTGTAAATCCGTCAAAAAAATTTTCGATTTTCAAAACGAGCGCAAGACTTACCCTATACTACATATGATGGGTAAGTAAAAAATGAACAACAAAATGAATCGATGACAATTGTGTAGGCGCTGCGATCTAATTATTGGATGGGCTCGCACCTCACGGGCTCATTTAAGTTGGCGCCATGGTAAAAAAGTTATAATAAATCCGATATAATTAAAAATTCTCAAAAAAAAAAAAAAAATAAATAAATAAATAAATAAATCTAAAAAAAAAAAAAAATTACGAAAATAACAATATTCTTTTTTTTTTTTTTTTTTTTTTTTCCTGAAATTCTTTGAACTTAGATTGGAACAAATATATCGGAGGGCGCGTATATACTATTTTAATTCCCATGGACATTTTTTTTACCACACGGTTTCTAGATGACAATTGTACATTACATGTTGATGTTACATTCGAGTAGATTTTCGAATGCGAAAGAGTGAATTTTTCCTCCTTTAGGATACTATATTGATTGAAACAAATTAGCACAAGCAATTGGAAAATCTGGGAAAAAGATTGGACATTAATTAAACTGCAACACAGCGCCCATAATTAATATTCAAAAAGCGGAAAGAGTGATAATCAATATTATGCTTAGCTTGGAATAAAGACATCAGAATGCTAATATCAAAGTAAATATACTCGCACTTTCTTTGAAAGGCATATACAAGAGACTAGAAAAAAATAATGTTATACACAGAATAATAGTAGCCTGGCAGATTTTTTTTGATTTACAGTGCAAACTTGTATCTGTTACAGGAATTTTTGTTGTTGTTGTTACATAAAAAGTTCCTGGAATCTCAATTTTTTAGAACAATTATAATAATTTGACAGACATTTTTTTTTCTTTTTCTGTAACTTGATATCAATTTTTCCTTTAATTTCCGGCAGATTTAGACACTATGAGATCGATTATTTACTAATCGGAACGAAAAATAAGTAACAGCAGAGTCATAATCTGAATTCATCTAATCCTTTGATTTCTGATGGTTGAATTTTCTCCCACTTAATTTTAACTCCAAAATCTCACAATGACACAAGAATATTCAATCAAATTTTTTTGAAAAAGATTTGATGCATTTTTTCATGCACATTGTAAACCGAATTTTTTTCTTTGCAAAATACTGGTTCCAATGTGACATTAGGAATTTTGAAGAAATTTACCCACCAGAGCTCAAGGGGTTAAACAAATCATAAGCAAGTAATTAAGAAATCTGGAAGTGAGTTTTGGAGATTAATTATTCATCTACACATAGAGCGTCCATAATTAATACTAGCAAGGTAGACAATTTAATAATCGATGCAATGTTAACATCGAATGAAGGCAACAAATGACAAGAGGAGGACAATAAAATACAATGACGGTGTTTTACTCTGAAATCAGAGTAAATAAGGTTGAAGGAGAGGTTTACCATCAATCTCACTAAATAAATTAAGAAATAAAATAAAAAACAAAAATATTTGTTCAACTTAGTAATGAAATACAGTACAGCAGGCCTGTCCAACCTTTTGCTAAGCAGGGGCGCATCTCAACTCTCACTGAGCAACGAGGGGCGCCATTATGAACATGATTCAAAACATGCAAAAAAATTATCTAACAATAATAGGACCAAAAACATATGCAAATGCATCTAGAAGGAGAAGACATAAGAATCCTACGAATCTAAAGCTGCATGAAAAAAAAAATTAATTAAAAAATAAAAAATAAAAACTTTTAGATAGTAGTAAATATCGGATCATATACATTTTTATGTGAGAGGCTTGTTTCCAAAAATTTTTGAAGTGGAAAGAGCTAGAAACTTAAATCTCGCTTATAATTAAAATAAAAGGATAATCTTTTAAAACGATAAAGTTTTCCTTGATTTATTTTGGAGGCGCAAATTTGTCAGTATGAAAAGTACAGAAACAAAGATAGGCATGATATAGTGGCCAATCCATGGGTAGTTACAAAGAGATAGCATGAAAGAGCGTTAACTGATGGAAATCATTTCGAACGATATTATAGAATTAAAAAAAAAAACAGAATGGATGAAATTGCCTAACATTTCAGTGGTCTGAGGGGAAAATGGCACAATTTTTACCGCCTTATAAAACAATAGACCGTTGAATCAATATTAACAATAATAATAAAGTCGTTGAACTTTTATGCATGATGGTAGGATGCTTATTTTTTTACGTTTTACCTTTTTATATATTTAAAACTTATTGCCAATTTTTATCAATTCTCATCATCATAATTTCGTAAAATGCTTTATAAGGAATAACTATGAAATAAAGAAGAAACGCAATAGCACTGTAAAGTACGTTTTCCTTTTTGAAGTTTGAAATACACTTACACTTTAAAAGTATTTTAAGAAAATATTAAGGATTTTAAACAAAGTATCCTTTCAAATAGAATTTTAGTTTTAAAAAATGCAAACAAAAAACTTCAAAAGGGCGCCAAGAAAAGCCTCAAAGGGCGCCATGGCGCCCGCGGGCGCCGCGTTGGACAGCCCTGCAGTACAGTATACAATTCTGTTCTTGTTGTTTCTTGTAGTAAAAATTGTAGTTATTTTACAATTGGTCAAATTAACTCTTAACTAAAACTATACAATAGCTTCATCTACTTGATAAATTGCATGATATATATACTTACATGATTATTATGCCCGAATAGAATGGGTAAGTAATATTTTTATATTAATTTTCAGTCGATAAATTTTTTTAATCAATATATTTTTGGTTATTAGAGATCCTTTGTTTTTCTATTAGTTTTTACAGTGGATAATAATAATATTCTGCATCCAACATTAAGCATTACTATATGCGAAAGTCGAAATTAATTTAGTTTGAAGCAAAAGAAGATTTCAAGAAAAAGTCTGTAAAGATTCGATTGACTTAAAATTATATTAAACTCGTAAAAATATTCTTTGGGAGTTATGCATGTATAACGTTATTATTTTGAGAGGGAATGGGGGGGGGGGGGGCGTTTGGCACATGAAATCGTAAGATATCTCTTGGGTGAGAGAGCATTTGTCTTTTCATATTGCTATCATTCTTGATCAATTTTTATTTGCAATTTACTTGGTCTTTAAAGAAAAATAGTATGTTATCTTTTTTTAGTAAGTTATCTATGTTCATTGAAATACCAAGCTGTTATTAGAATCATTAACTCATTGTAAAAATATTCAATTCCGACATACGAAAACCCCCGAAGTTTGGCATTCCTATTCTTCTGTCATATGCGTATGTATATATGATCCGTTGTTCTATAAACCATATAGGAAGTATGTTTGAAATTATACTTGTGCTTACTAGTAGAGAAAAAATATTCTCCATCTATATTGCTGATAAGAATTCTGTCTGTCCTATCACATACTGAGAACAATTGCAAAAAGACATTATCATTGTTGAAAGAACAAAGCTCTGTTATTAAACATTTTGAAATAGTAACTATTTCTTTTATGCATAAATTGGTAAAATATTGTATTGTTCCCCATTTGGTTTATAAACTTTATTGGCTTCTCTTCATTTGAATCAGAAAAAATGCAACCATATCTGTATATCATTAAAAAAAAATCTAAAAATTTAAAGAATTTTTATGGATTGATAAAAATATTATTAACAGAAAGAAGGGGGGGGGGGTTCCAAGGGATGATAACGCCTGATATCGAATTGAGAAGAACGAGTACAAAATTACCAAACAGTTGTTAACATTATATATGCACAATCCCTTGCCCATGAATTAATACAAACTGTAAAAATATAAAATAACTTTTTGAGTAAAATTGATATTTTCTTATTTTCAATTTTATTTCAAGCAGAATAAGAGATTTTTTATTTATTTATTGTTTTTATGTAAGGAGAGGAGAAGGACGTTTTAAATGAATGATATCAAAGACTTTCCACCTGTTGAAGAGTGTTCCCGGCAAAATGTTGATTTTAAGCAATTCGAAAAAGCCTATATCTCTTATTAAATAAAGTATATAAATTCGAGAAAATCTATTATGATATTTTATAAAATTGTAACGGTTGGGTGCTCGTGCTGGGAGTTAAATGCAGACATACTCAGGAATTAAGATAAAAAAACACAGTTTATTAAAAACTATAAGGGCTCAAGGGAAGTGGAGCAAGTCTAAATTTTCACAACTGAGAATACTACGAAAAGACTAAACGCATACTCACAGCACCGGAACTAGCTCAATCGGGGAAACTTTGATTACTTCACACTATCTTTCAGCTAAGCTGCTAGATAAAATATAATTAGACAGCCCTTGGCTGTAGATATCCTTTATTCACTTTGAGATAATCAAATGCAATAATTACTATTAAATTTCTTACCACCGGCCCCCTTCTCTAGTCGAATACCAAAACTCCTTCACAACTCATTGGAGGCTCGATGCTACTTGCAATCTGCTAGATACCAGCAGGAAACACACTTCGCTGATTAATATCGCTAGAACACTTCTGCTGGCTATCGCCAGAAACACCACTGCTAGCTGACTAATGCTATGCTGGCTATCGCCAGAGACACACCGCACACGCTCAAACTCCAAGCTTTTATATGCTGCAAACTGAGATACTTCAAATTTACATATTTCTACTAACCGCGAGCCTAACTGCAGAATCCGAAGAGACACACACACTCTAGAAAGTTAAAGTAAAAGAGAGGATAGATGTCATTTTTACGCTTACACATGTTAAATTATTGACGTCACGATCTCAGAAATACTAAAGTGCCTTTATAACAAAGGTCACTCCCTCACAAAATTACTAGGGAAATCTTCAATTTAGGAATTTTGTTGAAAAAATGAGATACCTCCATAAATAATAGTAAAGTCTCTACAGCTTCAGTAGTTTATTATTATTATTACTATTATCGGAAAATGTTAATTTGGAAAGTGCGTCTTATGTTCATGACTGAGCATGCTTACATAAAGCTAGCTCAAACTCAGTGTTGAATTAGCCACTTTTCTCTGGGAGGGACTTTTGTAGCTCCGGTGGGGGACATTATAGAATTCCGGAGGGAAATTTTCCCTTTTGACCATTGAAAACCCAAAATCTCAAAATTTTCCGGGGGGGGGGGGGGATGTTCCCCCACGGACCAACCCCTGCATTCAACACTGCTCAAACTCGATTACATTTGAATATGTAAAGAATTATTGTTTTTAAAAAAAAATGTCTGGAAAATAAATATTATTATATCTTTTGTATTATTTCAATATTATTTTATAATAAATGTTAAAATAAATGCTAAAATCAATTCTTTTATTCAATAGCGAACATATACACTGTAAACAATATCTGTTATTTTTACAGAATAGCATTGTATATTTTACCGAAAAAAACTACTTTAAAGAATAACAGTTTTTTCCTGTAAAAGAAACTAAATTTCGTAATTTTTACAGAAAAAATGCATGTATTACAAAAATAAACTGTTTTAATGAAAAATTACAGATATTTTCAGCATATTAAACGGTTTTAAACTGTCGTCAAAATTAACAGTTTTTTCTGTCAATCTGAGAGAATATTTTTACAGCGTATTTGAAGAAGAAAGAAGATTATAAGACATGTAAGAATTTCGCCTTCATAAAAATTTTCAAATGAAAAGGAAAAACATGAATACTTTTAAACTTTTTGAAGATTTTTTTTTTTTTTTTTTTTTTTCTAAATAAATGTAAAAGTCTCCATGCCCGCCATTTCAAGTAAAACGGTAAGAATAATTACCTGAATGCAATCTAACTTGAGTTATGCAAATTTTCCTTTAGACAAATGCAAGTAAAATAGAAGATGGTGCTCAGGTGTTCTTATGCCAGGTAAGAACTAAGTAAATAAAGTTTTAAATAAACTCTTTTGTACTAGAAGATTAAATAATTTTTCGTAAAAGTGTAGAGAAACGTGCTTGGAAAATAACATAGAGAAAAGAATTAAAATTCAAAAAATAGAGGGAAAAGTATTAATTAACTTTTAAAAATCGTACTTGTTTTACTATATAGTAATATTAAAAAAAAAAAAAAAAAGATTAAATTTTATAAAACTGATATTTTGCGGACTAAGAAAAACTATGTTGGATAATAATGTTCAGCATAAATTTGCAACAATAATTATCCTGATAATAATAATAATAACAATAGACCGGGAAGCAGCAGCACATACAAAAATTTCATCGGATTCAAGCGTGAAAATCAAGGATTAGTTAAATCTCGATTAGCATATTACAACGCAATAGGTCTGCCGAGTGATATCTTTGTGGAAAACACCTTGGTGGAAAAACTGGATTTTAGCGGTTGATTCATATATTACCCAATGACTTAAGATATATTAGAAACTCAATGATATTACCATAAAGTTTTCCCACTCCCAATATTCCATATTTTCATACTGTTCTATGCAGGAAAGCACAATGGTAAACCTATGAGTCAACCGCTAAAATCGGTTTTTTAGGAGTTTTCCACCAAGATACGACTTGGCAGACTGATTGCATTTTAATATGCGAATCAAGATTTCACTGATCCTTGATTTTCATCCGTGAACTCGATTATGTGATTGAATGTGCTGTCGCCTCCCGGTCTATAATAATAAAAATAATAATAATAAAAATAATAATAATAATAATAATAATAATAATAATAATAATAATAATAATAATAATAATAATAATAATAATAATAATAATAATAAATAAGTGAGAAATTGAATAAAGGAAGAATTTCAATGTTTAAAATTCTCATAAGAGTTTCTTAATTTAAATCCGTAACTATCGAAGATAAATTCTCCGATTTAATATGAAACGAAATAAAAGCGAGTAAAGAAATATTTTGAATTGTGTTTTCCTGCTTTTTACGAGTTAAAATGGAGAAAAATAAAAAAAAATCTATCAAACCACAAGTATGTCTGAATTTACAGACTTAGTAAAGAAAATACAATTGTAATCAAAACTTTTGATGAATTTAAAAAAAAAAAAAAAAAAAAAAAATTGTTTCGGAATTTAAGTATAAAAATTGATTGGCACCATAAAAAAGATGATAAAAGAATAGTAATAAGCGAGTGGTGAAAGATGCGTTCTCAGTTGCAATAAAAACCGCGTAAAAGAATTTATAAATGTTAATAAAAATAATAACATTAATAATAAATATTAAACATATATAAATAAGTAAATAAAAATACACTGAATGTTTGGTTAATTTACCTTATAGTTACTTTCGGATGTAATTAATTGTTTGCAAATATATCTTGTGCTAGACAGCGATATAGATGTTACTCTGGAGTGTTTTTCTACATTTTAATATTGCTTACGGACACATATTGTGACTGAGCATTGATATTGTTAAAGTGAAAAAACATCTCAAGTGAAAATTATCTAGTACCCTCCCACCAGAATGTACTATCTTAATCTAATTCTTAATTATCTACCTCCGTGTTTAATTAATTATGGCATTATGGCTTCAATTATAGGTTAAATTATGTTGTATCTTGTGATTTTGTGTTATTTAAATTACTGATGCGGAACTTTAAGTTCAAAACGTTTAATGCTTCATTTTTATGTGTTTTCTAACTATTAAATTAAATTGTCTGTATTTTTGTAATTTTTTTTAAATTGTTTTTAAGATTTTTTTTAAGTTGACTACTTTTATTTTTATTTTTTTCATATATGTCCGAAGACTTCAAGTAAAGAAACCACCAAAATAAATGAAGTTTGCGAGTCCACGAAGAAAAGGTGACATACAACGGTTTTTCAAGCTTAGAGGAACTGTGATCAAATTCCAAAAATGACAAAACTACCAAATATATATATGTATAATAAAAGAGATCTACATTTTCTGGGGCAAATCACATTTCTTTTAATTTGCAGAATAATGCCATTTGATTCAACATAATTTATTAAAATCAATACAAAAAGGTAAGAAAGCTTCAAATAAACTAAAGAACGAGTAATTTCCACGGAAAATTTTGGAATGGGCTAAGCCATGTCGTCTTACAGTCGAATATTATTTTTTTTTTCCGATTATAATATTTTTGTGCAGTTTATGCAGTTTATGATTTTTTTTTTTAAATTTAAACATTGTATGGATTATTATCTCAACCTTCTCTGTTCGAACAGATAATGTTTAAACATAAATCAGGTGCAACTTGCCATACTGGGACTATTATGATTATTATTATTTAATTTTGCCCAAAGTAACATTTATGCATCTTTAACCCTTAAAAGTCTGACTTTTCAAAAATCAATTTTAAATTGTTTTTCCGCTTTCAGCTCTTAAATAAATCACGTGAAAAATACTTTTAAAATCATATTTTATTTTCAGTATGGTTTACGTATAAAAAACAATTTGTTGCAAGTTGACAGCAGTGGCCTTTAATTGGAAAAATAATCTTTTTTCAATTAAACACACGTAAATTTTCAAAACTATGATAAGAAATTAATTTTATTTGTCCATTGCCAAATGAAATATCGTATTTCGGAAGCTTCCAGACAAGGCAAAAAGGTTATAGGCCAACAATTAAAAAAATAAATCGGTACTATTTGTTTACTCGGCCGACCAAAAAACTATCGTCAAACTATAAGATTAAATGTCAATAATGGATGATCGTGAATGTCACATTCAATGACATTAAATACGATAAGCGTGTTTAAAACGTCATTAAGTGATTTTTATTTAAACTTTTTTTTCCTATTTTTATTAATATTCTACTAATTATTTATTTTTTCGTTATTTAAAATAAAAATTATGTCAGTATGTATATTTTGGCTATTAGTTTGGTGATTTTTATAATTTAGCAAAGTTGGTAGACGGGATAGCTAAGTAGTAGTAATAAATTTATGTTTATTCTTTAACAGTAAAAGTTTTGCCATCTGCATGTTAAAAATTCATTTAAAAACACATTTATTATGTATTTCATAGACAACATCAGGTATTAGAACTTCAATATTACTCGGAGAGAGTTAAAAAAGATTTAATTGGGTATGTTTCTGAAAAGCAACACACGGCATTTAAGGGACTACTTCAGTCAAATGAAAATACCCGTTCGCTAAATGCTAATCCTATGGTAGAAATTTATAAAGATAACTTGGTTGCATTTCAATATTCTTAAATGATTTCTTTTAATTGGATAGCTGATATTGATCTGAATGCAGGCCTCTTTTCATTTTTTCGATTTTGATTTCGGTTTTTTATGAGGGTGCTTTCGTTTCCCAAACCGGTTAGGAAAATGAAAGCGTGCTCATAAAAAATATCGTTAAACAAAATCAAAAAAGTAAAAAACGGCCACATACAGACCGATCTCAGGTATCCAATGTAAAAGAAAGATCATTTAAAAATATTAAAATGTAACCGAGATATCTTTATAAATTTCTTCCTTAGGATTAGTATTAGCGGACGGATCTTTTCATTTGAATAAAGTAGCCTCTTAAGTCTTCATGTTTGAAAACATTTCCCTAATAAACATGCATTTTTAAAATTTTTTAACACTATAAGTTTTATGGAGGGAAAATTTCCTGTGACAGTCACGTAATAAATATACAAACAAATTGACAAAGTCACTACACTGTTAAAAATCTGCAACTTTTCTGGTCTCTTAAGGGTTGAAACATCCATATTGTTGAATTATTTCATATTTCAAACCATTAGTTGTAACTTAAAATTCAGAATAAATACTGTTAAAGTGCAAAATCTGAATTACAAAGAAATGAACGAAATTTTTATCAGCGTCCTGTCAAATTGTTAACTTTATGTTAAGATAAACCTTTATGAGATATAAGGCAGAATACAACTTCCCGTTCAACAAAAAAGTTCAATACAGCGAAAACTTCCCAGTTTTTAAGCACTTAATGAATGAATCATATAAACTTTCAATAGCTTCAGGAAGAATAAATATATATGTACAAAATAAAGTTCAAGAGAGAGGGTTCATTAGCCAATAAATATAAATCTACGTAGATTTTTCATAATGTATATAACAAAGAGAAATCATAAAAACGTCATCATGAATAAAGAAAAAGCATTTAAGACATGTGTACAATGCAAATTACGGCTACAATTTATCTAAGTGATACAATCTATAGCCATAATTGCAGACATTTAACGCTCTCCGGTATCCGTGTAAGCCTATTCAAATTTTAAGCCCAATTAAAACATTCCCATAACAACCTCCTCGAAAATTACACATTTCCTCATGTTTCGTCCCACACCTGAGAGCCAATTAAGAAAATTATCCGAGGATGGGCCAATTAGCTATGGAAACAATGAAAGCGACATGAACGTGGAAAAAAAAAGAAGAGAAATACAAAAGAGCAGGGAAAAGGTTGATACAGAAACCCATACCTTCGGAAGATGAGGAGCATGATCGGGATGGTGCGTCGTCATGGCAACGGGAGGCAGGTGCGACGTGCAAGGTGATGTCATCTCTAGGAGTGTTAACGTTGTTATGGCTAATTCAGCCGCCCGGCAACTGGCATACAGCGCCCCATGCTTACATGCTCGCGCCACTAGGGCAAAAGGGATTTTCCACAAGCCTCTGTAATGACAAGGTAGGAATACCTCCCCCACCTTTCTCTAACACCTTTGCCCATTTTTACGGAGAGCCATGGATAAAAACAGAGCGGGGACGATAACGTGAATGTCATAAATGGATTTTTTTTTTTTTTTTTTTTTTTCACTCTATCTACCGAAGTGCGAAATTCTTCGAATGTTGCTTTTTTGTTCGGGATGCCTGTTGTTAAATTAAACTATGTGATAAAAGCATGATGGAGAATTTTTGTTTATACATGTGTTAAGCTAGCTATCAGTTTGGATTAAATTGGTAAACTGTTCTGTCAATTCCTTTAAATCTTAAATAAATAGTATAACTTTTTATTAATCTTTTCGTCGATATATTTTCAGCTGCAATAACAAATTGAATGAAATTTAATTTTTGTAAATATATCATAGTAATTTAGACGAGCAGTGACGCAAATGGCTGTTCGTGAGCCAAACAAGCCGTAAGACTATTTCTCCCAATCAAGCGAATCTTTTTTTTTTTTTAAGTTTCCCCCCCCCCCCCCCCCGACAAAAATAATTAATTTTTTTTCTTTAAAGAGAACTGGAAAAAAAAAAGTCGAAAGACATCTTTATAAAGCTACGCAGGTGATATTGGACAGTTTACAGTTGAGTATGATTATAATCAGATATTTCAAGACTTTGTTAAATTTGTCGAAAACAGGATTTTTCTATAACTCTTTCTAGTCCACAATAGAGTGTAAAAAAATGAAAGAAAAAAATTTTGAATTATCGATTACATAATTACGATACTGTCCCAATAATTATCTCCCATATCTCTCGCAGATAACTGCCATAACAGATTCACTGATTCTATATTAATAGTACACTTACAAGGAAGGTCTCCATACTGGGCATACTCAGATGATTTTGAAAAAAATACTAATTAAACTACTCATGTATGTAATAAAGGATCAGTGAAAATTAGCGGCGGAATTGCAGTAGAAACCCTGTAAAAAATATAATACTTTCGAATATTTGGCGTGAAAAGAGAAAATCTCACACGATTTGGCGAGCAGCAATTTTCCTCGCCAAAAGAAATTATTTTAATGCAACTGAAAACTATTGGATTTTTAGAATCCTTATAACTTGTATTTAATGAATTTAAACATAAACAATGAGAGAGTAATAAATAATATATATATATATATATACATATATATACAGTCGAACCTCGATTTAACGAATTGATTGGGACTTACAAATCCGTTCGTTAAATCGAAGCAATTTGTTAAATCGAAGCAATTCGTTAAATCGAATATCATTTTTTGTAAAGAGTATGGTATTAAAATGTCAATACAAAATACCCTTACATATACAGATTAAAAAAAAAAGAATGATTATTGTTTACTATGAACTTAAAAATTATAAGTTAGGCAATCAACTTTTAAATTATCTAAACTCTTTATTGTTATTTGCTTTTGAAACTTAATACATAATACACACATACTTATTGGCACTTTGGAAAGAAATCCTTGATAGTGCTTTGTTATGACTTTCCCATTCTTTGTCGATATTTTCTAACTCCGTAAGAACAACACCATTAACCTTGTGAGACAAAAACTAATTATTTAAAGTGTTCAAGCTGCAAATTGATTCTTGGGATGTCACCATCTATACTAATAAAATCCGTGCGCCTCTGTCTGTCTGTCTACTTGAAGCTGATTACAGTTCGCAACGCGGGCGAGTTGGAAGTCGCGAAAGGTGTCTTTCGATTGGAAAAATCCCGGGGAAGTCATTTCGGGCATTTTCGAGACCGTGGGACAAAAATTAAAAAAATTATGAATTAAAAACCCCTTGGGAATCGGAACGAAAAATGTCTCAATTCCCAAACGGATCTCCGAAGCAGAACACTGCGCCACCTTGCGGTGAAGGACATGAATTTTTCCCCTTTGGCTAAAAGAAGAAACAGCCGAAAACCTCTTTTTCTACCGGCGCTAATTGCGTTTTTTTTCGCATCAAATTTTTTGACTTGCCGTAGAATATTTACCGTAGTTTTCGCTAAAATATTAAACTTAGAAATAAAACAGGACTATCGAAACTTTTTTTGCGCGCGTTTTTTCTTAAACCATCATGCAGACAGTTTTTAAAGTAGAAAAAAACTGATTACATATTCAGAATCTGCGTAAAAGTCTGCTTCCGATGAACCAAAAAATACGAGAAAATGTCTTATGGGCGCGCAGCGCCAACCGTGCAAAACCAAATATTTTTAACGGGACGATGGCGACCATGGCGCGTAGCGCCCACTGTGCGAAATCACATATTTTTAACGGGATAATGGGCGCATAACAACCATAGCTCTTTAATTTACTTTTTTTTTGTGCTTGAGGATTCGAACACCAAGACTTGCTTATTAAATGAATTTTTTTGCTTATTATATACTGCGTAATATCGAGGTTCGTTCGGAAAAAGTGGCCCAGCTAGCGGGCGTAGCTCGCTAGTCTATACTAATAAAATCCGTGCGCCTCTGTCTGTCTGTCTGCTTGAAGCCGATTACAGTTCGCAACGCGGGCGAGTTGGAAGTCGCGAGAGGTGTCTTTCGATTGGAAAAATTCCGGGGAAGTCATTTCGGGCATTTTCGAGACCGTGGGACCAAAATTAAAAAAGTTATGAATTAAAAACGCCTTGGGAATCGGAACGAAAAATGTCACAATTCCCAAATGGAGCTCCGAAGCAGAACACTGCGCCAGCTTGCGGTGAAGAACATGAATTTTTCCCCTTTGGCTAAAAGAAGAAACAGCCGAAAACCTCTTTTTCACCGGCGCTAATTGCGTTTTTTTTCGCATCAATTTTTTTGACTTGCCGTAGAATATTTACCGTAGTTTTCGCTAAAATATTAAACTTAAAAATAAAACAGGACTATCGAAACTTTTTTTGCGCGCGTTTTTTCTTAAACCATCATGCAGACAGTTTTTAAAGTGGAAAAAAACTGATTACATATTCAGAATCTGCGTAAAAATCTGCTTCTGATGAACTAAAAAATACGGAAAAATGTCTTAAGGGCGCGTAGTGCCCACCGTGCAAAACCAAATATTTTTTACGGGACTATGGGCGCGAAGCGACGATCCACAATCTTTTTTTTTTTTTTTTTCAAGTGCACGTGGCCCACAGTGCGAAATCACATATTTTTAACGGGACCATGGCTCTTTAATTTACTTTTTTTTGTGCTTGAGGATTCGAACACCAAGACTTGCTTATTAAATGAATTTTTTTTGCTTATTATATACTGCTTAATACCGAGGTTCGTTTGGAAAAAGTGGCCCAACTAGCGGGCGTAGCTCGCTAGTTTTTAATTGAATTTCCGTTTCTTCATCATCTTGGCTACTTTCAGAATTTTCATGCTCTTTCTGTTCAATATCGCAGGTACTTAGCTCTACATATTTGTCTATATCTTTGTCATATTTCTATTTGAACAAGGGAAAAGACTGTCTTTTGAATCCACGAGAAATGAGAAAAAAAAATGTAACACTTGGATTAGTATGTCAAAGATTTAAAGTTTTATGTGCAAAAATTTCAAAGTTTTAAGTTTATCTGCAAATGCGATTTTTTTTCAGCTATTGTTGTTCGTTAAATCAAAGCTAAAAATTCGTTAAATCAGAGCATTTTAGCATCTTTTTTGTCGGGACAGAGAAAATATTCGTTAAATCGGAGAATTCGTTAAATCAAAGTACGTTAAATCGAAGTTCGAATGTAATACATATATTAAATTACATTTATATATATTATTTGTTGCTGTAGTTATTTAATTTACCTCTGGAAAAAATATTTTCATACAAAAAAAATTCTTATTCAGTATCTCATACATTTAGGCGTATTCAAAAATAAAAGCCAGATGTTTCTATGGCAACAAAATCTGACATTGCTCAACTGAACTTCAAACTTGAAACAATTTTAATTACAGTCGTCCCCACATAAACGAATATCGACGGTTCCAGAAAAAATATTCGATTAAGCGGGGTATTTGATTAAACGGGGAGGCATATAAATGTAATATTTAAGGTGCAATAAAATTGCATAATTATTAAATATAGTATATTTAGTTACCAGAATAAGAAAATCATTAAAAACTTTAATAGAATAATACAAACTAATATAAAAACAAAATGACATGTAAATACGCAATAGTTCAATGACAGTAAACACATGCATTTTGTTTACATTGCATTTAATTCAGATCATGTGAATTGGATCCAAATTTCGTTATTAAAATTTAATTTACGTAATTTATACAGGTTTAAAAAAATAGATGAAAACGGTTTATGTGAAATTTTAGAGTAAAAAATGGACGAGATTTTTTTTCGAATGGTATCATAATATAATTAACATCTTGAACCTCTAAATGACAACACATTATTATTGAAGGGTTACTTCGAGGATTTATGCTAATGCTATAGAAAAATTTATAAAGATATCTCTTTTGCATTTCAATATTTTTAAATGATCTTTTTTGGAATGGATAGCTGAGATTGATCTGTACAAAAGGCGTCGTCGTTTTTAACTTTTTCCATTTTTATCGCGGATATTTTTAATGAGGATGATTTCTGTTTCGGGACAGGTTTTGAAAATGAAAGTGTCTCCATTAAAAATAATTGTAAAAAAAATCGAAAAAATGAAAAAAAAAGTCTTTTGACAAACGAAAGTAAACAAAATACAAAATTGATCGAAATTACTGTCCAATTTATGCCACCATTTTTGAAATTAATTCGAAAAAATGAACAAGGAAGGGAACTCCCTTGATCAGTACTTGTATACCTGCCAGACGAAATCCATGCTGGGAGTTCTGGAAATTTGTTTTCTGTGTAACAACCGAAAATGACAAAAAGTGTGGAGGAAATTCCAATTGAAACATGTTTTTCACGCCCATTTTTCAAATTGTATCACTCATTTGTTATTCGATTAAGCGAGGACATTTCGTGAAAAGTATTCGGTTAAGCGAAGAAAAATAACATTAGCCCAATTGGATTAAATTCGGTTCCGGAGGATTTTATTCGAATAAGCGGGGTATTCGATTATCCGTTACCCGATTAAGTGGGGAGGACTGTAATTTAAAATTGAATTTCGTCTTAAGTCTCACATTTTAATGGTTAAATTTGAATATAAATACACATAAATATCAATATAACTAAATTATACTTAAAACAAACAAAACCTGACTAAACCAAAGATATTTAATTTATCTAAACATGTTGAACATGAAACCTTTTTAATTTAAAATGCATTTGACATTGAAAAAAAAAACATTTTTTGAAATTGCTTTCCATCGCCAACTGATGATAAATCGCCAAATATCGAAATTTTCATTATTTTCTTAAGAACAGGGTACGGAGGTTCCGCCAAATATTTTTTTATAAACTTATATATCCTCATGAGAAGAACATTCTGTAATTTTTTCAACTTTTTCGGAGTATGCCCGTATGGAGACCTTCCTTGTCAGAATTAATACACTACACCTGAGACAATAGTCTCCATATACATTTTTATACAAAAAGATGTCCATAATTAAAATGACAATACCCAGAGATTTTTGTAAGTGCAATGTTGTGAGAAAGGAAGCGAATTTTGTAGGATAGTAAAGCAAAATGGAGGTCAAAGAATGAAGCGAAAAAGCTCCAAGAACCAACACTAGGTAAATGCGTAACACTAACTTTTTTTTTAAATTAAATAATTAACCAGCAAAATTCAGTTCCATTGTACAGTCAGTTTAATGACCACTGCAATTAAACTGACAATGCTGTAGCATGATCTAATTATGAGGAATTGAATAAATCGAATAGAATAGAATCGAATAGAATTCGAAATAGGAATGGAATAATCACAAAAGTGCAATATGATAAATAATAATAATAATAATAATAATAATAAAAAAAAGTTTAATATTTTCCTATGGGTGACTGTAACAATATATTTTTTTGTTTCGCAAAACCCTCAGTTTTGTTTAATCACTCTGCAAAATTCGGACTCATTACCCCAATTAGATTGCACTGCAGAACACAGACTGAGTACTGCCTGTTTAAATATGGCCACCTTGTATCTTTCGTATATTTTCGCATATTTAGTAGATAGTACAAATTATAAATTAGACGTTCATTTTTATTTAAAAGAGTCATAAACAAACTATGGCCGCTAAAGTAAGAACTAAAGAAAAGTAAAGTAAAATTAAGTGGTACTTTCTTTTTTGATTGCAAGTCCTATAATATTCAAAAAACGAAACCAGTTTTTTAAAAATGTAATTGGTCAGCTTATCTGATGCACAAATGTTTGAATATGATGTTTTAAATAAATCCAATAACTTCGATTATATATTGCCAAAGAGATTCCCACCCATACTCAAATATATTATGGTGAAGGGTTTATCTATATAGAAGACAGCATTGATATATGGCATAGTCTCAAAAGTGACCTTTAGACTGCCCACTACAGTACTAACCACATCACCTCTATCCCTTTACGTCCCAGGTGCCCACGAGGCCCTTTTATATTGCAGGCCAGTGTCCGCAGTGTTGATATCGAAAAGGAATTAGACAGCCAGGGCTGGCATTTCCCTGGGGCCCTCGTCGAAAGTGAAGAGCTAATTGAAGAGAGACCGTTAGCAAGCCCCGGACAATTGTCTTCTCTTAAAGCTAGATAGCAAAATAGCTAGTGTAGATAAATCAAATGCTGTTTAATCTTGAAGACACACGTTCTGTTAGTTGACATTATATAAGACACTATTATTCTTATTCTAGGCGCGATGAGAGAGATTCTTTCTATGCCTTAAAAAATATATTGCAGTCACAGTCATAAATATTAGAAAAGTTTATAAAGACCTAGGTAAATAAATAAGAATTTAAGCATGGCAATACGAGGTTTATTTATAGTTGAAAATAATTACAACTGTGCAAAAACGGAGAATTCACTCCCACTTCCATACATTTAATGAGTGTGCAGGGATTACAATTACGAAACGGAGATTAACACCAATTAATTTACCTTAAAATACGCTGGTAAATAACAATGTGAGAAATATTGCTGGTATTTAAAAACCGTTCACCATTAACACAATGTTACATTCCGTAGGGGGGGGGGGGAGGAAGAAGAAGAAGATTGATTAAAAATAATACTTATAATAACGAATAAAATTTTTCTAAAAAGAGACTGGCACCATTTCGCCTCTCTTAACAACACTGACTACCAATGTGCCAAATACTAACAATATTTTAAAACATAAACTAACAAAACTCCTTCTCCATTAACAAATCAGTGAAATGCATCTCCAGGAAACAAGTTTGACAGACTTTATAATAACATGACACACATAAGTCACGGATAATTGAAGTTGCATCAGAAGATGCGCCAAGTGTAACAGAAGGTTTCCGGAGTGTGACAAATGTTACAGAAAAGCTCTCTTCAGGTGTCTGTCAGGTGAAATTAAAATAAGTAAGATTGCGCACCAGCAATCAACGAACATCGGCATCACGAAAACGTCGACCAATTAATTAATTCCGAGAAGATTAAAATAAGGAAAACGGCATAATGTTCTGAGTGCAAAGACATGATTTCCTGCATCAATAATCTTAATTTCACAAAGTGCCGGTACAACTTCGGAGAATCAATTAACACCAAATGACAATCCTGCCACAACACGCTTGTCAAATCACTTAAACCAATTCAGAAATGTAGTAAAGCAACAGCAAACAGGCTATGTCATAACATAGTCGTTCCATGCAGTGACAAGAGCTGGCAGATAGTAAAATCCTTCATAAAACGGAGATTACAGCATGTAGGAGAACTGGGTTATACAGAGAGGTGTTAATTGTTACAGTAGTGATGTCTTCAGGTGACAAGGAGATAAATAATTAATTAAATGTGCAATAGGTTATGAGTTCTTACGTTACTGTCAGGAGACATGTCCATTATTAGTAATATTATGAATAAATTCCATATTTTGTATATTTATTTTTTAACTTTTGCTCATTGCATAAAAGTTTATTTAAAAAAAGAAATAAATAAAAAAAAATTCAAAATTAGTTTTCTTTTTAACGGATTAATTTATTGTAATAAGCATTATGAAGCATAATTGTATGAAACTGGCATTCATTTTCAGTTACACAAAAATATATGATGTCTACGTAAACGAACATCTACTCTCTTAAAATGTCAGCCAAAAAATAACTCAAGTTGGGCCAAAATTCGCTCATCCACGTTTTGAAAGGCAGCTTTTCATAAAGAGTTGAAACAACTCAAGCGAGTGAGTTGTTTTTAAACAATTTAAATCAAGATGAGTTATTTAAATAAGCAATCTAACTCAAGATGTGTAAAGCATTTAAAAAGCAACTCATTCAGGATTCAATAAATTACAGCTCTTTGCTGAGAAGCCAAATCCACTCTTTCGTTTTAAGAGTGTAAGTTTAATGCATAGAAAATGGCGTTCGTTTTACCCTGGATATTGATAAAGAGAAATAATAAAGCAAATAAAATAATAAAGCAAGTCTTTTTTTTTTTTAAACTAATCTTTGATTACTCATGTATAGTTCAAAAATAAATTACATAAGAATGAATTTAAAAACTATTTCAAAATTAAATTAATCTTTCTAGAGATAGTATTTTTTCCCCCGATGTTTTCAACTAACTGTTTATCGATTAAAGTAGTCAAATAAAATAATTAGATATTAAATAAGTAAGAAATTGTAACATTTCAGCATGAAAATTTCATTATACACAAAGAAAGTTAAATAATGATACTATTCAACTTCAAGTTTGTTTTCAACCCTAACCTCAAATAACTGACATAAAATGATAAAAGCACAAAGCTGAAAAACGAAAAATCTACATTGCAATTAAACCAATTAACACTCATTACACCGTCATTATTTTCATTCTCTCCAACTTTTCTTAATTATCCTTCAATAAGGACGAATCTGTAAAGCTTCCTAACAAACTTCTCTCCCATCCCATGAAATGCAAAGAAACGAAAAGTCTATAGAAAGCTCTGATTTGTAGCTCCTCAAATAAAACCAAGAAAGTTCAGCTCATTTTGAAGTAGCGTCATTTCCACGAAGAGAATGTGCTATGCAAATAAAATGACTCACTTTTAACTAGCCTGCAGTCTTTTAAAACTTTTCAGTAAAACATTCCTCCTTAAACTTTGAGACCCTGAAGCAAGTTTCACATTTCAAATCCGTCATGGTTGCTATTAATTACTACCTTCCTGTCACCTGAAGACAGCAGTAATGTTGCAGCAATTATCACATCGAAGAGATTGTTTTTTGTTTTGTTTTGTTTTGTTTCCAGAGTTCGTAATCAGAAAGAGTTTGAGAAAGATTTCCATCTGTCAACCTTTCCCTGAAAATGAGGATTTGGGCATGTTATGATTGCTGTCATCGAAGTTGTCAGTCTGGTTCAAATGTAGAACTGATTAAATTTTTGAAACTCGTGGGAAAATTCCTAAAATGATTATTATTGGCAGTTCTTTAAATAGATGCTAATGCCTTAAATTGAAGCCTCTCTTTCATTGAGGATATTATTACCTTTTTGTAACCTAAAGACAGAATGCAATAATGATACAGCAATTATCAATCCAAGAGATTGTGCCTTTTTTTGTCTTCAGAGTTCATAATAATGAAGTGTGAAATATGTGTGGAAATTCTTTAAATGATTATTATTGAGTTTGATTTTTAATGACCATGCTCGCTATTTACCCACCTTCTTATCACATGAAGGCAGCAGTAATGTTGCAGCAATTATCACATCGAAGATATTATTTTTTGTTTTATTTTGTTTTGTTTCCAAAGTTCGTAATAAGAAAGAGTTTGGGGAAGATTTCTATCTGTCAACATTTGCTTAAAAATGAGGATTCGGGCATGTTATGATTGCTGTCATCGAACTGTCAGTCTGGTTTAAATGTAGAGCTGATTAAATTTCTGAAATTCGTGGGAAAATTCCTAAAATAATTATTATTGGCAGTTCTTTAAGTTGATTCCAATGCCTTAAATTGAAGCCTCTCTTTCATTGAGGATTATTATTACCTTTCTGTTACCTAAAGACAGAATGCCGTAATGTTTCAGCAAATTAGTACACACAAAGAGATTGTGCCTTATTTGCCTTCAGAGTTCATAATAATGAAGCGTGAAACATGTGTAGAAATTCTTTAATTGATTATTATTGAGAGTTTGTTTTTTAATGATCATGCTCGCTATTTACCTACCTTTCTGTTACCTAAAGACAGAGCCCGATTAAGGTTGTAGGCGGCCCAAGGCCCAGCATCTTTTCAGGGCCCCCTCGCATCAAAATACAACCCCCTCCCCCAGGAATATTCGAAAGGTATCATTATATTATCATACTCTTGCCAAGTTAACCAAAATATTTTTTGTTTTTTGAGAAAGTAATTGTAAAAAATACAATATTAAGGAAAAATTTCTAAATTTTATTAAATTTGGGCCTTTTTAGCAGTGGGCCCAAAACCACGGCCTAGTTGGTCTGTGCAGTAATCAGGCCTTGCCTAAAGACAACCGTGATCTTTCAGAATTCATGAAAGACATTTTAGTCGTTTAACCTGTCAATCTTTATTGAATGTAATAATTATTATCGACAGTTTCTTTAAATATTGAAGTTTTGTACATATCATTAACTATTTCCTTACGATAATTTGCACCGAACGAATCTTAAATAAATCAGTTTTATTTACAATTAGAAACTATCATTTATTAATTACTTATATTATTATAATTAATTAATTTCACATTAATTTTCAAGTGTTGTTAATAGACGTTATTGCACCATCAATATTTTTAATCCAGAATATTTTGTCCTGAAACTAACGAGACTAAAATTACATTCTGAATCGTTAGCTAGCTTTAAAAAATAGCACTTAAAAGTTTTCTGACATGTTAACTTTCTATAAATCGATAGGTAACATTTAAATATTACAAACAAATAGCCAAGGAAAGAATATACTATGCATATAGGTATAGTTTTCAGCTTATTTAACTGCTACATCCTTTCTTAGCAATGATTAACATGAATGATGAATGTATGCTTTTAAGTTAAAATGTACAATTAACAATACACTTTTAATATTGCTTGTGAAATGTTTCGATGCTATTATTTTTAAAACAGAATTTCAGAAAAAATATCTACTTCAGAAGAAAAATTGCAGTAAAACCTTTAGGATATTAGAAATTAAATTTTAGGTCTTGCATAAAAAATCTGGCATTTAAAATATATATATATATATATATATATATATATATATATATATATATATATATATATAATTTTTTTTTTTTTTTTTTTTTTACTTTACATGAGACATACAAAGATACATATATGATTTACAAATGTAGATTTATTATACGTATACACTGTTAAAAATTTTCGTTCAATGTTGTACTTTTATATCGTTCAGATTTAATAAAAGTACCAAAAGACGATTCAATTTCTGTTTCAGAAATTTCGCTTTTGGTGAATCTTGGACCTGGTGTATGGTTCAACCTGTTATCATCCTATGGTAAACCATTCTAGCCAGTCACAAATTGTCCGCCATTGAATCTGGCAGATATATCTAGACGAACAGCTATATCAAGGCGTTTTTATTTTGTCGCATTTGATCTTAACGATATATAATGACGCATTATTTCTTAACTATATTTTGTGCATAAAGTATGCTTCTTTATTAATCCTTAATTATATTTCATTTTTGTCTACTGTTAATAAAATATAATTTTGGAATGTATCTCTGCGCATTAGACCTAGTTGAGAGAGATGTGGTTTGATTTCTTTATTTCCATTTCTCATATTTTGCGTATCGTATACTAACTGTAGTATTTATTTTCTGGCTTAGGCACTGACATGAATTAAGCTTTGGTAAGTAGTTGCAACTGAAAGTATTGTCACGATATTATTTAGGTTCGCGAAGAATTCGAATACAGTTTTAACGTGTATTTAAAATGTATTATATTACCAATCTGTTTAATCAAACATATGTTATGTTAGCTAGTTAGTATTAAAATTAAGGAAAAGTGATTTTCGCTCATCTTTAGCGTAAACTGAAATAAAAGATAACAACGCATGCTAATGAAAATATGATTTAAAACGTTTATCAATGTCAATACAATCATGGCGTTCAAGTATTACGCAGCTATTCAAGGGGAGGGGTTAATATTTTTTTATTTTTGCCATTAATGTAATGGGGGGGGGGAGGCGGGTCTGAGCAATCGTTACGTTAGCACAGAAAGTTGAAAAAAACATATAAATAAATTCTGTAGCCTTTGAAAATCGTTACGTAGGAGGGGAGGGGGGGTAGATATATGCTTACATAAACTTGATTTATACTTGCTTCACAAATGTCAGAAATTTAATTCTCAGCTGAAGTTTGAGTACTGAATTTCTATAGTACCTTTTTAAATAATAATTTCGGTTTACAAAATAGATTTGTTCGATGAAATACACTGAATTTTCAAGATTAACAAATATTCATTTTTCATAATTTTGAAAAAAATTTCAAGAATAAAAGAAAAAAAAATGCACCAACATAAAACACTACACAGAATATACTATTTCAATTTGAAAAGTATTTTTTAAATGGTTAAAAAACATTATTGTTTGATAATTATGACAACCAGTCATTTAAGTTTGAAACATTACACTTTAAATATAAGTAATGTTTTAAAATTTTAGTGGAAGAATATTTAAAACATTTATTTTGAATTTGAAAAGAATATTTTTTTTATTATAAAATTCGAAGTGATAAAATTTTAAGGTGCGTAAAAGTAGTTAAATTGTCGGCAGATAAAATGTCTAAACAGAATTTTTCAAATTGGATTTGTGTTTACAAAAAAATTAATTTCCTTATGCACTTATATGAGTTTATCATTTAAGTTAAAAAAATAAATACATAATTTATTTTATTTCAGTTTCGAAACAAATGCTTCGGATTATCTACACAAAAGTGTGTGAGTAATTTCATAAATAGAATTTATGACTCGATCGAATTATTTTCAAAATATGGTTTAGCCAAAATTCAGTTCATCGTTCAACCTGTTTCAAAATTTTGATTTAACCCAAATCCAATTTATAATTCAATCGGTTCTCAAACGCCGGTTAAACTTATTACCAAACCACGGTTCAACCTATTATCAAACTATGGTTCAAACAAAGCACCAAAGGATAGTGAAAGGATTTACCATTCTATGGTGGCAGCTATACTTGCACCATCTTTTGGGGAAACATTGAACCGAAATTTTTAACAGTGTACTTCTTTTGCTGTAGAATAGCTTCTCTTTTAGTGATTATGGCTAAATATCAACATATTTTAGCAAACATTCTTGCTTATATGTATAAACACATGATTTCATAGAGATGAAATATAGAAATTTAACCATCTGCTTATGCAATATTGTTAATATGTTCATTTACTTCTATTTTACTCGCATCACTTGTTTTTGGTTATTTATTTCTGTATATCTATCCGCAAGTTTCACATTCTCCTTTCAATGAGAGAAAATTTGCATTTATGGTGGGTCCGTAGATATTTTTTACCTGTAACTATATACATCATAAAATATAATACAGCATTTATATAAACGTCAAAATAACCTTAAGAACCAAATTTTGTAAGTAATTTAATACATTGTTTAGACTTAGTAAAAAAAGTAAATAAAGAAAGTTACTAAATTTTCTGTATATACTTTTCCACAGAGAATCTGCGCGGGTTTTCAGTAAATAACATTCATAAACAAACCACTATATTCTTAAGTACCTGAAAATTTATTTAATATGCGAATATAGTTTCAACTTTGGTATTAAAGTCATTAAGAACACCAGCTTAATGTTTTCTTAGATGGACTTAATAAAGCGGCTAAATTTTAAATTTCGTTATTGCAACACAAAGCACAGCATATTTGTTAAGTGAAAATAGGCCTCAGAAACAAAAATATAACATATATAGCAGCACACAATGTTGCGCATGCAAATGGAATCTCAAAGTGGTCGCTGGTAGACTAAACTTAGCCGCAGAAGAGTTGTCTAAAACTTCCTTGCCAGAGTCATCAAGCCAATTAATAAGCACTCTTACCTCTTTATACTCTGACGTCTTATATGCCCCCCGTTTTAATGACTAGAAGCACTTTAAGCGACGAGGGTTTAAAAGTGGGGTTGTAAAACCCCGGCCTGTAGTCTCCTCTGCTTTTAAAATGAGTGCGAAAATTTTGTGTTCCTCGAAAAGTAAGAGTAAACGCCATGATAGATGACTCTTCTGCCATCTTTGCTGTAAGAGATTTAACTGGAGAGTATTTAAAATAGTTTAAAGAGTTTTTGATTGCAGCTAATTAATGAGAGTCATTCCAATTTCTCCTTCTTCGTAAGGGATGTTTTTTTGTTGGTTTTTGCGCATTTCATTTTTAATGGGGGATGTCATTACTGCTTAAAAATTGTCGCCAGGCAGATTGAGGTGGCGGATGATCTGGTTGGGCAAAGGTTCCCATTCGAGTTTTTCGCTTCGTTTCAAAAGTCCGGAAAAAGCAAAAATGCCTGCGTCGCTGAGTCTTCGAGAAGCACTTCTGCGAGTAGATTGATGAAGAAAAAGAATTTGTTATAAGCAAGAGTACTTTTAAAACTATGCGAAAATCCTAATAATTTCTTCATAATGCCTTGTTGCCTGATGGCTTTAAGAGTTTTTAATAAAGCGTGTCTTAGGAATTTGCTTTAAATCTTTATATTTGTTAGCAATATAAAGTTTCTTAGCAAAACATGCGGCATTTTTCTAAATGTTCAGAATTTTTCATTAGTGAAATTGAATTTTTGATAAATAGGTGTATTTGTAAGCATGTTAAATTGAAAAGCTTTATTGATATTTTTTTAATTTTTTAATTAATTGGAAAAGCAGCAAATTGCTCCAAGGGAATTTCATCGTTCTAGTTTTTAAACAGGGCAATAAAATGAAGCAAGTAAGTAATAAAACATCTTAAGAAAGTGAAAACATGCGAGCACTTATCATTTTATTGATTAAAATAAAATAAAAAATATTGCGTTACGGTCGAATTCATTTGTATAGCGAGCTTGGATGTTACGAGAACCTAGAAAGTGAAAAGAAAAATGAAAACAGTCAATGTATTTCAGTCAAATGAAAAGACCCTACAGCACATGCTAATCCTATGGAAGAAATTTATATATATTTCGGTTGCATTTCAATATTTTTAAATGTTTTTTGCATTGGATAGCTGATATTGATCTTAATGCAGGTCGTGTTTTACTTTTTCCATTTTGATTGCAGATATATTTCATGAGGGTGCTTTCGCTTTCCAAAGCGGTTCCGTAAATGAAAGCGTTCTCATAAAAAATATCTATAAATAAAATCAAAAAAGTAAAAAACGGCCTGCATACAGATTGATCTCAGCTATCCAATGCAAAAAATATATGTATATAAAAATAAATATAAATAAATAAATATATAAAAATATTAAAATGTGACCGAAATATCCTTATAATTTTTTCCCACAGGATTTGTATTAGCGAATGGGTGTTTTCATTTGAATGAAGTAGCCTCTTAATATAAAGTGTCTTATGCAAAACTGAATTATAATACGAACAACTTTAATGCAAGAAAAATTTTACATAACCACAAGAAGATTAACCATTTTTCTTGATCTTTTTATTTAAAACATGTAATAATTACCCCGTATTCTACACTTATAATTAAAGTGAGTGAAACATGATTGGAAGAAATTATCAATGGGAAGTTATATTCATAAGTTATGCTCTTATCAGTTATCGGTTATCTCTCGAGCTATTTATCTCCTTTTCAACAGAAATTTTCTTGTCCACTTTCTCTGTTAGATTATTGAATTAAATAGAAGAAAAGTAGATTTTAAAACATCCCAATATCAGCACTACTTTAACAAAAAAGAAAAAAAAAGCCTGCATTACTCATTTTGCATTGTAAGGGAAAAAAATGCAATATACAGTTGTAAAGTTATGGAAATATATATGCTTAATTTTACCTGAACACTTACAAAAAAAAAAAAAAAGATGTAGATCAACAAAACTATTTTTTGTAAAGCTACAGAAATCTATAGCTTTACAGTAGAATCTACTAAAATTACAGTAACCTTATTGCAAAAATTTTATCTGTAACTCAGGTTTGCAGTTACATAACAAGTTGTAGGCATCCCAGTTTCCTAAAAAATTCTCAATCTAACAGGTTTTTTGATTTACAATTCAAAAGTGTATCTGTAATATGAATTTTTGTTGTTGCTTGTTACATTAAATATATATATATATATAGAGAGAGAGAGAGAGAGATCTTAGTTCTTTAGAAAAATTTTAGAAACTTTACATTTTTTCTCCCTTCTTCTTCTTTTATAAAGTGTAAAAACAATTAAGTCCAGATCCGGTGCAGGTTCAGACACGATGTAATTGTCTAATGCAAGACATAACTCATTCTCGGCACTGCTAAGACCAGGTTCATTCAAAATTGTTCATATTTTGTCGATTTAGTCTGCTTCAATCAATTTCTTTATATTGTGTCAGTCAAGCTGCTTAACCTCTTTATCTAAGAATAAGGAAAATAAAGAATTTTTTTTAAACCCCGCCCGAAAAGAAAAAAAAATCCATATTTTTCTGACCCGTTTGAATATTTGTCTTCATTTCGCAGGCCTTTACCGTGCGTGGAATTAACGCTTCCTATTCCACAGTAGTGGGATTTACGGTTACGTAAATTCAACTATTTATAACTTTATTAGCAAAAAGAGAAAATTAAATATATCGAATGACTCCTTTGCAGAATTTATTGAGGAATCAGCTTGATACGTGATACTTATTTTTATCAAATATCTTAATTTGTTTATTAACGAAAAAAATTAATGAAAACATGATTTTAAAATACTCCGAGATTTTAAATTTCGATAGGTGAGATTTTGGGGTAAGATCATCTTGCGTGGGTCATGGGACCCCCATACTAAATTTTCCCTCAACTCAGAGCTTCGATGGGTTACTGTTTTGTGGAGTTACTGCAAAGAATTTTATCGGTCGTTTGACTAAATGAATTTATTATTAACATGGTAAAAAAGCACTGTGTTTTTACACGGTACAGTAATAGAACACGAAAAGAACGCCGTGTAGAAAATAAGTGCATATTTTTGAAGTTGTACTTTCTCTCTCCTAATAAATATTTCATTTCAATAATGAAGTAATTTATTCAGCAAGAACATATTCCAAAGAAGTATAGCTCAAAAAAGTTTTGCTTAAAAGATTACTTATATGACCGATAATAGCTTAGATTAAAAGTATTGATTCATTGCCGAAAAAAATTCAATTATTTTAAAATTGTTGTTTCTCTATTTGCATCAAAATTCCGAAATACTTTGTCATTAGTCGTTATTAATTGCTATTTCATATTATGTTATGATAAATGTTGATATGGTAAAAATTGCTACTATTTTTTTAAATATTAATATTTTTGCCCTTTTTTTCCTCTCTTTTCAGATTTTCAAATGTGTATTTACACAAGATTGAACATTGATTTTAAAATACGTCTAATATTACATTTACTATGTGTATATATATCTATATATATATATACAAATACTTTTAATCAAAGTAACTTAGATATTACCATAACCAATGAAACCAGTATTTTTTCAATCATCCTATTAAAATCTATACATATAGTGAAAAACGATTAAATCTAACACATCTTGATATACTTTTATTTAAAAAAAGAAGAAAAGAAAAAAGAAAAAGAAAAAACCTTCAGGCTAATTCCATGCGCAGGTTTATTACAAATTATAGTAAAGAAGATGTACAAAAAAGTTTAAATCTCAATCTCAAATACAAAAGAAAAAAAAAATCTTAATATTTTTGAAGTAAGAAAGTGAAGAAAATATAAACATGAAGAAAAAGGCATTTAAAGTTGTAATTTGTGTGGGTAATTGCGCTGGGTGTATTAGCAAAATGTACAATATTTCGCGACATGATTGCCGTATGGGTAAAATATTGACAATTAAACAAACTTTCATTTAATATTAAAAAAAGTAAATCGACATTTTGACCTAACTATGAGGTTAAACTGCCCCCTTCACAATTATCCTGAAAGTTGAACATGAAAAGACATTCGAATAACTTAAAAAGATAAAAAGTTGTCTTTACTAAGTTTTATTAGTCTTAAAAAAAAAAAAAAAAAAAAAAAAAAAAAAAAAAAAAAAAAAAAAATTATTTAGTAACTAACATTTAAAGATACTTTTCTTATTTTTCTTTCTTTTCTTTTCATAACAGGAAAGTCTAAATAATTTATCGGCGATAAGTGCTCTTTTTTATTTAATGTTACGACTTCTGAATTGTTGCGAAAATATAACTTCTTTATTACTGTATATCTTTTGGATTCTATAGATATTTCTTATCTCAATTAAATTGCAATATAGAGCCTGGTAGGCAATAAAAAAATCTTTAATCCAATTCTTTTTTTAATGAAAACTTGGATTGCCATGAAAGTTTAGAAAATATTAAAACAATTTTACTTAAACGATTATATTTAATATGACTTATTCTAACTTCACACTAAAATTTTTTTAACAAAAATTAGTATAAAATAACTATTTATTTTACGAATTATAAAAGTTTCGTCTGAGGCGTTTTTTTTTTTTTTTTTTTTTTTTTTTCCCCACGTTTGATAAGTTTTTCCAAAAATTAGTCAAAAGAAAAAAAAATATGTACATATATATATTTAATAAAACCTGCAACTGATTATATTTTAGAAATTGAATATAAGAAACTTAGGAAAATGTCCTAATTCACATCCCTTGGGATAAAAGTTAAACATATTTCCGAAATCCTCTTTTATTGAGCTTGGGAAAAATTAAAAGTGCGTTCGTTTTGTGATTTTTTTTCTTTTTTAATTCAGCTGATATTTAACTCTTACTGTTAAACCTATCTCCATTATTAAAATTTAAAAACGACTCAGAAATAACACGATGATTTTTTTTTTAATAGCAATTTATTAACTATTTTATATTACCTTTTCTTAATAATATTTACGTCTAATGTTTATTTATAGTTATAAAGACATAGGAGAAAAAAAATCCCGCTTGTTCTAATCTCATTAACTTTAAATAAAAATGATAAAAAACGTAAGTTCATTTAAGACGATTAACAATTTAATCTTCACAAGAATTAGAGTTACAAAATTTGTTCTCTTTCTCTTGATTTAATCCGATTAAATAACATTTACAAGTGTCTCCACAAACTATCTATAGCAGTAAGAAACTTTCAAAATTGGAAACCAGATACTTTTATCACGTTTTACAATAAAAAGTTCGTTATTCGCAAGATTGAATTAATAAATAATCAATAATCTTAAAATGAAAACATAATTTAAATATTAATAAAACATATGCCCAGCAGTAGAATTTTTTTCTGCAGTCTGCAACACAAGTAAAAGCTTTAAAAACAACCTGCAGAACTTAGGATAAATGCCCTCTTTTCAATCACTCGCATTATGTAACATGCGCTGAAATCGCCCAAGTATTCGTGATCAACATAAAAGAAAGTACTTTTAAAAATAAGTTACCTTGGTCCTCAAACTTTTTACACCGTCACATAATGTCCGAAAGGGGGAGAAAACACACTAGCAGCACTATGCGTTCTATTTTCCTCGCGCTCCTTTGACGAAATTTGCGTTTTTCAGCGATCTTTTGAAGAAATTTACCTTTTTTCGATCTTTTGACGAAATTTGTCGCTTTTTACGAGCTTTGCCGTTTTTGCGATCTTTTGACAATTTTTAACGCTTTATCGTGATCATTTGGCAAAATTTGTCGTTTTATTCCGACTCTTTCACGAAAATTGCATTCTTCCGCGATCAATGACGAAAAAAGCGAATTTTTCTTCGAATGCTGAACGAAATTAATTTTATTCGGCGTCCATATGTCGGAATTCGTGAAAGTCCGAATTTTTGGGATTTATGACCGATTTTTTTTTATTTTTGGAAATGATTATCTTAATTTTTTAGGGAATTCGGTACAGAATTGTTCCAGATTTATAACTTAACAGGAATCGAAATTGCGTCAGTCGCAAGCGGCGCGGATTATGTACTATGGTTTATGGCAAATAATTTTTAACAAACTTTATTTTTTCTAAATGTTATCAGCTAGAAATAGTCTGCAGACCTTCTCAAGAGTCTGTGACGTTCGTCGATATTGCGTACGGGAACATATGTATAAAATCCTATAACAAAACGAATATTTGAATTTTTACACATCGCATGTTTCATAAAAACTAATTCGGATGCTGAAATGCGATTTGCGCAATTCCATTTTGAAGTAAGCCAAAGCAGATAAAAATAAAAGCTGTGTAAATTAATAAATATGGGGGTTTTAATTCACCAAGTGGCAGAGTATCAGTGAAGTTTCTTAAATTGGAGAAAAGTTTATGTGGTCTTCAAACGATGTTTCAACAATCAATAAAAAATAAATAAAATATCATTACTGTCAGAACCTTTGTTCTACAGCAAGAGAAGTCTATCATTTGAACATAACTTTTCACAAAGCATAACTTGAAATAATTTGCTTTGGTTTAATGCTAATAAATAAACTTAATAAGCTTAACTATTTCTGCTTACAAGAAATGATAGTTGATCATCATCTAAAAGCTTTAAAATAAATAAAAAAATGTTTAAAAAGTTCGATAAATTCAGAGCTGATACGTCCGTTACAACAAGAGTTTATATAAATGAGACAATTTACCCCAATATTTTTTATTCATTAGGAATTTTTTTTTTTTTAAAAAGCACTTTCAGTTTCGAAACTGGTTTTGAAAGCGAAACTAACTTTGTAAAAAATATCTGCAACCAAAATCGAAAAAGTAAAAAAAGTGCGCTGTCGGCATGCACCTCAGTTATCCAATGCAAAAAAAAATATTGAAATTTGTCAAAATGCGAAAGAGTTATTAGAAAAATGCTCCCCCATAGGAATAGCATTAGCTCGCAACCCTTCCTTCTGCAAAGAGATCGCGCCTATATTCATTTGTTTTTTCCGTAAATGTTATCAAGCAAAGACGATAATATGAGGAAATGTTATTCACCGTTGTTTACGATTAAAACATAGCTTAAAACAAAGACCTTTTTCAGATTAAAATGCTTTAAATTTCACAAATCATCTAAACATAGTTTTTTTTTCTCTCATTTCAAAAATATTATTTCCCTAACTCGCTACGTTCGAAGAAATTGAGAAGTTAATTAAAAACAGTAGTAAAGATTCTCTTGTAATAAATATAATTCTATTAATCATATGCTTTATGATACATTTGAACTTAGTTTATTTTTGTGTTTGGCGATGCAACTAGCTGAATGTTCTCGCTTTCGCCAACTCGCCAAGGCTGGTGCTCAAAACGTGATTCTTTCTAAAAATACAGACCACATTGGCACTTAATTCATTGAGTTCTGCACAGGTCGGAGAGCTGGGCTGTGATCTGCTAAAAAATAAATGAACCGAGCCAAGATAATTTTCGTTTGGGCCGGGTCAAGACTGGAAATTTCGACATGTGTAGACCTCTACTAATGGGATGGATCATCTTTGTTTGATATTCCTCAGAAAATTTCGAACTGGATAGCTGTAAACGTGTCGTTAGAACAGTAAAGATTCAAAAGCGAAAATTCTATGCTAAAATTATCTTTGTAGGGAAATTCTACATGTTGTAAAAAAGAATGCAGTTAGCAGGTTGCGTTTTTTATTGATACGATTGTTTTTTTTAGAAATGGATTGAAAAGAAGAAATTTCAAACCTGCTAATTTACATTAAGTCAGATACAGATCGTCCACCGTATAACTCTGAAAGTGTCCAGGGATATCTACAAACTTTAAATATTTACTTCGAAACTCAAACTTTAAAGTCCCTGTTCCTGCTGGCGTAGACACTCGCGAGCTAATTCTATTCCTATGGGGAGGCATTTTTCAAATAACTCTGTCACATTTTGGCATTTAAAAAATATATATATATGTATATAGATATTATATATATATATTTCAGAAAAATAAATCTGAGCGTCTATATTTAGAGTCTTCATATATGAAATATTATAATACAATTTATCCTTATGGTCTTAACAGTGAAGTTTTTAAAAGATCTGTTAAAGTTTTTTCATCTATAAATGATACTACAGATTATTCTCCCATTTATCATAGTTTAAATCATCTTATAAATCCTAAAACTACACGTAACAAAAGAGGAACAGGTTCATCTTCTAGTATTACTCCTAAAAACATTATAATTCAACAAATTAATAATCTGCATCGTAATTATTTAAAAAATTACAATTGGTTTCTAATACGTAAATATATTTTTGGAATAAAAAAGAAACATATAGTACAATATTTAAATATTTTTCTCAGTAAATCTTACTCTAAACATTTTTCAGATGTTTTTTATGATCTCCTTATGACTCGTGTCAACCTTTACAATATAATTTTACTAAAAAAACCTAAAAATCTACAAACTAATTCTCAAATGGTAATTACTTTTTCT
Organism: Maratus speculifer; assembly: GCA_964019185.1. Classification (NCBI taxonomy): domain Eukaryota; kingdom Metazoa; phylum Arthropoda; class Arachnida; order Araneae; family Salticidae; genus Maratus; species Maratus speculifer. The sequence continues at coordinate 122,907,693 of OZ025295.1, read as the reverse complement.
AATCCAATATTTAATAAAATCAATATTAATTTCATATTAAATGATAAAAACTGTCAATTTCCTATTAATAATATTCATATTTCTAAAACCTTTAAGTATCCCATATCTATCGGTCGAACGATTTTTAACTATAATTCTTTCTCTAAATCTTCTTTTGATGCTAGTACATTACCCTGTAAATGCAATGACCCCTCTCTACAACCATATATAAATAAGGATCATGGACATATTATTACTGGTAATCTTAATCTAGTAGATGATTTACAACTTAGAAGAATTATGGGTTATGGGACCAAGTACAGAATTCCTTCCAAATTAAACATTAAATCTATCATAAAACAATTTACCTATGATATAGATATATTTATTTATAAAATTGCAATTTATTATAATAAACCCATTGAATATTTCAATCAATGGAAAATATTAGTTATCGATAAATTAACCTGGTCCTTAAAATATAATATTTCACACCTAGAATATGTAAATACACAGCATCTGATTAAGCAAATCAATAAATTACAACAACACTTTGTAATAACTTATGTTGATAAATCTCCTAATAATTATGCAATTATTTGTAAATCTTATTATCATCAACTGCTTGCATCTAGTATATCTAATAATAACACATTCCAAAAAATTAACGATAACTTACTTGCCAATAATCGTAAAATTAAAGGATTCTATAAATTATTAGACATTAACCCTACAAACTTTAAATATCCTTATCTAGTCCTTATACCCAAATTTCATAAGCATCCTGTTAAATTCAGAACTGTTACAATTGGTTGCAATACATATAATAATGCTGCTAACAAACTTCTATTAGTAATTCTTAATCAAATATATAACATTACAAAAAAAAAGTGATAATACACATTGCATAAAAAATAGTTATGAACTGGTCCATATTATGAAACATCTTAAATGTATAAAAAATATCTCTACTTATGATTTTAAAGATATATTTAATAATATCGATTTATCGGATTTACATAATATCATTAATGAGCTTTTTAAAAAATATCAACACGAGTTGGATATATCACATAATATCGATTCTGATTATTTTCATACTTTAACCAATTTCATTATCTATAATAATTTTATTATGCATGATAACAATATATATATTCAAAATGTTGGTATACCACAAGGTGGTAGTACATCTAGTGTATTATCTGACTTATATTACTATGAACGTCACTATTTAAATAATAAAATACATTTATATAGATATATAGATGATGTAATATTAATTGATACTGATAACACCTGTATATCTCAATTCCCGGTTGATTATCCTTCTAATCTAGCACTTTCAAAAAACCTAGTTTTTAATAATACAATCAATTTCTTAGATATTAAAATTATATTAAAAGAGCACAAATTTATCACTGATATTTATGACAAAAGGAAAGAATTAATGACTTTTAATTAAAGTCAATACCTTTACTAATTTTAAATCTTGTCTTCATAATTCTGTATATCGTAATATAATACTTAACCATTTATATAGAATAAAATGTCTATGTTCTTCCCATTTAATTAATACTAATATTAAAAAGCTTGTTTATGATGCTATAAATAATGGTTATCCTAAAAAATTCATATATTCTTTAATTTATAATTTATGATTACATGATCTTATAATTAATTCTTTGCGTAAAAAATGTATAAAAAAATATAAAACATAAAAATAATGTAAAAAAATTAAAAATGTTATAAAAGTAATAAAAAAATATATAAATAGGTCGGTTGGGCGGGTAGATGTTAGAGTAAGGAGGAGGGTGGTGTTGTCTGGATAAAAACGCAAAGGTTAATTAAAAAAAAAAGAGAGAGAGAGAGTGGGTTATTTATTTTTACATTATTTTTACATTATTTTAACATAATTTTAAATAGTTTAATTGACACCAATGTATGGATATTTGTCTATTTTTATTTAAAGTTAAATAGTTATATTTTAATTATCAAATTAATTTTAATGTTATTGATATGATTTTTGGTATTATTATTAATAATATTATTACTATTATTTGTATTTATTTATTTATTTATTTTTATTTCATTAATAATTATTTATTTTTTATATATTTTTTTATATATATATTTTTAATTTTTTTAATTTTTATTAATTAATTAATTAATTAATTAATTTTTTATTTTTATTTTTATTTTATCTTATTATTTTTTTAATTTTTACTATCCTATATTAAGATAATGAGTTTATACTATGTAAAGTCACAATAAATGTTACTGATTAAAGTAACAAAATGGTATTTTAAGTTATAAGTTAATATGAATGTTATAACCTAATTCTAATTTAATTATTTTATTAATTTAATTTTATGTAAATATCGATCATTAATTATTTTCTCCGGTTCAATTATATTTCCATTCAGCTTTATCTTTTTTGTTCGTTATGGATAAATCATAGCAAATTTTTTCTTCTTTTTCAAATTATTTTTTTCGCCATTTGGCGCGCATGACATTCTATTAAAAAAGAGCAACCCTGCTGCTCCTGCTACGATCCGATGCTTGAATTTCTAACAAACTGGTTTTTCTACGTGATACTGTTTTAGATCGTATAGTAAAGTATTGCTTCTTGCTTTTATAATTTATTAATAATTCTATTGCGCTGTCCTCTACATTCATGGTGATAACCAGATAAGTTTCTTTTCTTTTCTTTTTTTTTCTTTTTTTTTTTTTTTTTTTTTTCTCAATATCTTGTTTTCATACTTTTTATCGAAATTATATATGCAAGTAATGTTTATCATTTCCACGTGCATAAATAGGGTTAATTTGTACTCTTGTTACTGACACTATTTGCTGCACGCTATTGTTTCAATATATGTATATTTTCATTTTTTCAACTATTTATTTCTATGTTCCTTGTTTAATAATATGGTTTTTGCGTGCTGGTAGCCCCAATTACGTATTATTTTGCTATTTCATGGCTAAAACGTGGATGAAACCGCACACTTCATTTGTAGTTCCAGAGCATTTGGGGCCTGACGATTCTGTTCTGTGGACTACAAATTTCCTTTGCATTCATTTTATTTTATTTATTTATTTATTCAGATATTCTCGTTTCACTATTTTTTTTTTCTATAATTCAATTCTATTCAAATCCTTCGTTTTGGTTTATTGTTTTATTGATAAAATCTATTGGTGAATTTTGTCTACTTTTAATGGTATTATATATATATATATATATATATATATATATATATATATATATATATATATATATATATACAGTCGAACCTCGATTTAACGTACTTTGATTTAACGAATTCTCCGATTTAACGAATATTTTTTCTGTCCCGACAAAAAGGATGCTAAAATGCTGTGATTTAACGAATTTTTAGCTTTGATTTAACGAACAACAATCGATGAAAAAAAAAATCGCATTCGCAGATAAAATTTAAACTTTGAATTTTTTGCACATAAAACTTTAAATCTTTGACATCCCAATCCAAGTGTTACATTTTTTTCTTATTTCTGATTGATTCAAAAGACAGTCTTTTCCCTTTTTGAACTAGAAACATGACAAAGATATAAACAAATATGCAAAGCTAAGTGCCTGCGATATTGAACAGAAAGAGGATGAAAATTCTGAAAGTAGTCAAGATGATGAAGAAACGGAAATTCAATTAAAAAAGGTGACATTCCAAGAATCAATTTGCAGCTTGAACACTTTAAAAAATATTTTTTGTCTCACGAGGTTAATGATGTTGTTCTTATGAAGTTAGAAGATATCGACAAAAAACTTAGGAAAGTCAAAACAAAGCACTATCAAGAATTTCTTTCCAAAGTGCCAGTAAATATGTATGCATTATGTATTAAGTTTCAAAGGTAAATAGCATTAAAGAATCTAGATAATTTAAAAATTGATCTTGTAACTTATAATTTTCAAATTCGTAGCTAACAATAATCATTCTTTCTTTAAATCTGTATATCTAAGGGTATTTTGTATTGATATTTTTATACCATACTCTTTACAAAAATGGATATTCGATTTAACGAATTGCTTCGATTTAACGAACGGATTTGTGGGTCCCAATCAATTCGTTAAATCGAGGTTCGACTGTATATATATATATTCATTCGATAGCTGAGGTCCCTTTTAAGATCTCTCCTTAATTACTTTTCCGATTCGGATTGCTGATATTTTGTATAAAGCTACTTTCACTTTCAAAACCGGTTCTGAAAATGAAAGTAACTTTATAAAAAATATTTGCGACTGAAATCGAAAAAGTAATCTAGGAGCGATCTTGAGAGGGACTTCAGCAATCCAATGCAAAAAAATATTCTTTAAAAATGTCAAAATGCGAAAGAGTTATTAGAAAAATGCTTCCCATAGGAATAGCATTAGCTCGTGCGTGTTTTCGCGTGCAGGGACAGGGGCCTTAAATATCTATTTTCTAAATATCAAACTTCGAAATATCTGCAAACTTTCAAATAGTTTTGCCAAATTTAGTTGTTTCAACGAATGTACTTCTACATAATAAAACAAATGTACAAAACCCCAGGAAACATTAATTTGGTTGACATTAATGCCAAATCAGCAAATGTGTCAACAAAATGGAGTTTTAAGCTTTCTTATAATATGAAGATAAAATTTCCTTCTTTAATAACTTACGTTACAGAATAATTCGAATTCACAATAATAAATAGTAATTTTTTTATTTCCTCTATTAAATTAATAATAATAAAAAATAAATAAAAGAGAGTGCCTTTTAAGTCCATGTTTGGATTTTTACAGGTACTCTCTTAAAATGTCAGCCAAAAAATAACTCAAGTTGAGCCGAAATTCGCTCATATTGCACGTTTTGAAGGCAGCATCTCATAAAGAATTGAAAAAACTCAAGTGAGTGAGTTGTTTTTAGACAATTTAAATCAAGATGAGTTATTTAAAGTATTCTAAATCAAGATAAGTAAAGCATTTAAAAAACTACTCATTCACGATTCAATAAACTACAGCTCTTTCCTGAGAAGCCAAATCCACTCTTTCGTTTTAAGAGTATATAAAGTGTCTTTTATCAGGACATGTAACAACCATGTTTTTACCGATAAAAACCTGGGGAAAAGTGGTAAAAACGCAAGGATACAATAAACTCACTCTTTGAATGAATATTAAATAATTAATAATGAATATTCTGTTTGTAATATGCATTATCATAATAATACTTATAGTTGATTTTTAGCTAAAAAGTGATAAATGTATATCTTTAAAACTCTAAATTCTTCTAGGATTAAAACATGGATAAAGTTTTCTGCACTTTTTATATTCTTTAAAAACCACGATTTTTGTATTGCTATTTTCTTATATTGCTAATTTAATCAGATACTAAATTAGTTGAATATTGTTATAAGAAAATAGTGGTATGAAATATTCGGTAAACATTCAACTTCTGCTATCAAATTAATTGATAAATTTTCATTAAAAAAAAAAAAATCGTCATACTAAAATGGTTTTTTAAAGGCGATGAAAACCCTTCGTAAAAACATGTTTTTCCAAAGACTATAAAAATCCTGGTAAAAATATGTTTTTCCAAAGACAGTAAAAACCACCAGATGGTAAATACCATCCAACCCTGTTTAAGGCACATATCACATTCCGAAATATCATTCTATTTACTGCCTTTGATTTTACTTACATGATTAAATATATTTCGAAATGCATCTACGATGAATATTTTATCGCTAGTCTTCAATTTTATTTGCAAATATTGTGAATTCGCCGGAAGCAACGAAATTGGTAATGATGCATCAAACAAAAATTTCATAATTTGTTCAGAAAAATATCTTTAAAGTGAAAAGTTATGGTTCTAACAAATTTAAGGCTGGAAAATCTTCTCACACGCTGTTCAAAATTCTAGCATATACTAATTATAAGTTTAGTTGCGATAATACGTGCGATTTCAAGATGTAAGGAAACAGTTAGAGATTTTATATCTCTTTTACCATAAAAACAAATGCTATTTTTGTATTTCAATATAATTATTTCAAAATGCAAATCCAGAAATTATCCAGGTTATTCAAAGTAACTGTTTTTCCTAAATATCTTTCAGTATTTAACGAAATTCAATGTAAAAGGTTCGTTAACTTAAAGATTAGTTCCAACCATCGTATTAATCCATATGTTTACAGTCACAATCCATATGCTTAGCGAATAACAGGATATTAAAAAGAAACTTTACTATTTAATGGAAGTTTTCTAACTTTTTATACATTTAAATAGATAGAATGTGCTTCTATTAAAATGATGTCAAAAATTTTAAATATTTCCTTTAATGGAAGACTGGATTATTGAATAAGTAACAGTATTATGAATAAAAACCATCGTCTCAATTTCGCTAAGGGGCAATAACTTTTGTACGCATAGGATTATGCTTCACCGATTATAAGCGCTAAAACAAAACGCAAGAGTGACTGTAGCAACAAGCTCATAAAGACAAATTCTTAAAACACATAATTTCTCGCAATTCACAAAGTTGATTATTAACAACGGTCAACTCAAATTTTCAATAAAAATGCTACAAAATACTCCCAAGCTGTAGTACTAAATTTAAATGTTCCTCCAACACCGAGCTTGAAAACTTTGGATGGAAAAGCATTTCTTCTCCTGCTCCAGAAATATCACACAGAACTAAATGCCCAATAACCTCCTTCCATATTCTCTCAGTAACTCTCTGGAAATATAACTGCACAGTTGAGGGAATACCTTTCCCTAAACCCCTAACGGATCCCTGTCACATAGAAGATCGCTTAGCACCTACTTCTAGCAAAGCATGGACCAGACTTGTGGCAATAAAACCCATAGACCTTAATATGAAATGCCAGACGACGTTGTTCCAGAACGTAAGAACACTTCCTCTCGCTCTATTCCAGTACCCCTGGGTGAGGACAGGTAATTGTGAGAGGGTGGAAGGAGCACGTGCTTGGAATGGGATGCAGGGGAATTATAGGTTCAGCAATGGCAAGGAATAGGAATCGGACTATTGAAGAGTTCTTGAGAGGTAAGGTGGTAAAGGGGAGGTTATATGTGTGTGTGGAGAATTACGTACAGCAAATGAGGGGAGTTTGGAAAAGAAGTAATTAGGTTTTGGGGAAAAGGTAGGTCGTTTATTTAGAGAAAAGTAAAGATGAAGAGCTTGGTATATAGAGCTTGAAGCTCTTTACATTAAAGAGCTCCTTCTTAAGGAAAATGCGGGATTGCAAAACTCCAAAGTAAATGAAACAGAAGGATACAAAGAGTGAATGAATTATAAAGCTTCGCACACAAGGCAACTGAACTAATATTTCGCGTACACGCGTTATTCAGGATATTGGGAGATTAAAATCCGTCTCAATTATGCGTTTTAACTACTTTTGGATAATCAAAGAAAGATAGTTAAAAATGGCTACAATATGATTATTACCGATATTAGGTGTCTTTTAAAATAAATACTTAGTATTTAGTTAATAAATACTTAGTAATAATTTAGTATTTTCATATGTTCGTTTAACATGATGCTTTTATTAAAGTATATATATATAACTTATATGTAATTAAAATAAATCACAGTTACATTTTTTTTAAATATAACTACATTTTAAAAAAGCTTAGAGGAAAAGGCTATATTTAAACTATCATAATATACACAAATATTAATACCTAATTAAAATGTTAAATAGTTTAATGTTAAAGTTAATATGCTATTTTCATTAAAGCATAATTTTTAAAGAATCGAATAGGCAATCTCAGTTTTAAAATTATAAAATAAATGATTACTTATTGGAATACATATACTTAATAAAAACATTAATGTATTATTAAATGTGTGGAATTTCAATAGTATGATTAGTATTGTAGTCTCCTTAAAGTATAATTTATATACATAATTGAAACATAATGTTTGATATGTATTAAAAAAACGAAAAATCCCTATTAATATATATATATAAATGATTAATCTAAACTAATTTTCGAAATGGGTATCAGTTTAATATGTTCGAAATACTTAAAATGAAACTAAAAAACTTTTTCATCATTACAAACAACAATAAATACTAATTTGGTGCCAGAAAAAAAAAAAAAAAAAAAAAAAAAAAAAAAAAAAAAAAAAAAGCATAATTATTCCATCAACACAGCTTGTTGCTCTTGTTCATTATTATTATTATTTGGTGATTGTTATTAGTATCCATTCTAAAGAAATACTAATAATTTTAAATAATAACTACTCTTAAGTGTGATAATTTTTCTTAATGTTCAATCCATTTTTGGGAGATTATTAATTCTGTATGCTTGAAATGTTGCTTAAAAAAACTACCAAAAAAATAACAGGAAGAATAGTATAAGAAAGGTTCTAAAAAATACACAAATCATACAAACAAATTATGTGAGTGATACATAGCATACTCCATTGAGCTTTCACTACACAGAAGTTTCAAGCCCATTTAACGCAAGAGTACGCTAATTTACGTGCGAAGCGTAAAAATACAACTAATTCTACATTACTATCCATTTTTACTACAACATCGCAAAGTATCCTAGCGTAACTTAACTTTTATCATCAGTCACACTAAGTGCCATTCATTGCGAACTAGCTTATTTTCACATCAGATCGACTCAATTATAAAATCTTCAGAACCTTTTTTTCCCCCTTTCTCTTTATGACATCCATAGTACAACAACTTTTTACTATGAGCAGCCGATCAATATGAAATACTAACTCTTTCTCCAGTAATTCCTCTCGATAGTGATTTTTCAAGTCAACTTTTCACAAATCATGGCCTCTGATGGCCACTTAATGGCTGTTGTAGTGTGTTGTCGGAAAAATGATGAACCCGGCTGCAAAAGAGCGGACAAAAGCTAATCGACACTTAAGTCACTTAAATCAAGATTAGCGTCGATCACAATGGATCGAAAATGGAGCCGATGACTTTTGGATTGCGTTCGTTTTGAGATGTTGGCAAAACATAATGTGAGCAATAGTTGTGTGCCGTCATATAAAGCAAGCAAATGCGTTGCGAATGAGATATTCGTTTTAATTTCAGTTTTTAAGGAAAAGAATAGAATTTTAATGAAAAGGCATTATTTTACATGTCTTAATTTAGATAAAAGCTAGCTCAGTTATTTTCTTATCGTTGAGGCTGAAAAAAAAAACTAAAATGATCTAATAAGACCTTAAACTCATGTTCCTCATTTAGTAAGGGAAAAAAAAAAAAAAAAAAAAAAAACGCTTTTAAAAATGACCTTTATAATTACCAAAAAAAAATGATTTATTTTGTATTTTTAATATTTATTTATTTGGAATTCTGAACAATTGTTACATCAAAACTTTAATAATTTAAGATTTTTTTCTTTCTTTTTCTCTAGGGCGCAAGTGCATCGTAGTGTTCTAATTTTCATAAATTATAGACCGGGGGGGGGGGGAGGAGCACAGCAGCACACACCATCCCCTCAACATTTGAAATTCCAAGATTACATAAAACTCAATTTGCACTTTAAAATTCCCAATCACATCTCGGTGGAAAAGTCGGTTTATTGGTAGATTTACCATTGTGTTTTCCTGCTCCAGTTCTCCATGTTGTCATGCCTTTGAATGTAGGAAAACACAATGCACTGTTAAAAAAATTCTGAAATTCACGAACATTTTTTTCCTGAATTTCACAGAAAAAGTCCCTTTTCACAACAAAAGGGCATTTTCCGTTGAAAATCGGAAAATTCCATCATATTTCCTAAAAATAACTAAACGAATGGAAATAAAAACAAAAAACGGAGACTCTCCGTTGCGGGGGGCTTCATGGCCGAGTGGTCAAGGCATCACATCGCCACTTGCCTGCGAGGACAGACTGTGGGCTCACACCTGGACCACTGGCGCCATAAACTAATGAAAACATAAAAAATTCCTTATAAATTATATTTTTTCTGTTTATTTTTCTCTTATTTCTTACTTTAAAAAATCTTTTAATTAATAAGCAAAAAATAAATAAATAAATAAATAAAAAGTGCGACAATTTCAAGAAATTGTCTTTAACCTTTTTTTTTTTTTTTTTTTTTTTGTAAAAAATAAATAAAAAGTGTTTTTCCTTCACTCATTCAAATTAAAAAAAAAGTGCTTTTAAACAGTAATTTTTTTTTAATTTAAACTATTTAAAAAATTAAAATTGATTTTAAAAATAATAAGCATTATGAATAAGTCTAAAATAAAATAAAATAAACCGTTTACAAATATTTTAAGGAATATATTTGAAAGTAAATCTTTAAAAAGTACAACTCTAAACTCACTACAACTCTAACTCATAAAAGACGTATACTGTACAATCCGGCATCATCAGCTTTGGCTCAGTTAGTAAGGATTTGTTCCGCTATCAAAAGGTCCCGAGTTCGATCCCCTAGACGGCGCGAAGTGAACTATACAAAATATTAATAATTAAGTAAAATAATATAGAAGCTTAAAATCATTCGGTATTTCGAACTCTGTCGATTAATCGATTCATCAATTTTAAAAATTATATTAAATTATTACCATTAAAAATCAAATTTTGTAACAGAAAGTTACTGCTTCTTCAAACGGAGTTTTCCTTTCTTGTATTTCCCACAACGGAAAATCTACTAACGGAACACAAAGAAATAGACTGGTACAAGAACCTCAGCTTCGAAAACACGTAACTGCGCCATCTGTTGGTACCTTTGTAATCCCGCGCTACCATGCATAGCAGGAAAGCAAACATTACAGGATGAAGCAGTGCGTGCGCGCGCGCGCCCGCCGCGCGCCAAGGACGAAAGATAGTTTCGTTGATATGCGCGCGCAGACGCGGCGTTTTTTCTCCGGTCAAGAACAACACTTGCTTGTGTAGCGTGGGTCGGCCATCTTGCTTTATGCTGATACTCGCCGGCTCGTAAAAGCAGTGAATTTATTAAGCATTTACAGCTTTTTAAAACAGGGTAAGTGACAGATGCTTATGTATATGTTATTTATTTAAATGTTCCCATAAGTTTCCATTTTAATTTAAAGATCATTATCGCACTATTGTGTAGTTAAAATGTAATATATGCCATATATTATTAATACATTATTATTACGTATTTTTATATTAGTATGCATTTATATTAGTGTGCAACGCAATAGTATTATTATTCTTTAATTATTATAGTAGTAATATATAGAATAGTATTATATAGTATAGTATTATTTAGTATAGTAGTATTGTATAGAATAGCATTATTATTATTATTCTGATTTTTCTGATCTTGTAACAGATCGCTGATAATGTGCAATAATTTAATATAATATAACAACGCAATGGTATTATTATTCTTTAATTAATATAATAGTATTATATAGTATAGTAGTATTGTATAGAATAGCATTATTATTATTATTATTCTGATTTTTCTGATCTTGTGACAGATCGCTGATAATGTGCAATAATTTAATATAATATAACAACGCAATAGTATTATTATTCTTTAATTATTATAATAGTATTATATAGTATAGTATAGTATAGTATTATACAGTATAATAGTATTGTATAGAATATCATTATATTCTTTTTTATTACAAATTAAAATAATGATTTTATCACAGTTTTTTAATAAAAGTGGAAACTTGTGTTAATATTTAAATTACATATAAATGCATAAAAATCTGTCGCTTACATTTTAAAATGAAGAGGGTGAAAAATTATATATTATTAACGTCCTCATACTTTGAGTGAAAATGATTAATTGCAAAGACTTCATTACTATCACGAATAAAATTTAAAAGAAAACAATACTTTTCAATTGTTAAATATTTTTCTTTCCTTTAAGAGAATAGCATCAGTTCTTTCATATCTATACATACATTTCCCCTTAATGAAACAAAAAATAATAGACACTCATTAAATAATAATAATAATTCAATATATACTATAAGGTTGAAATGCGCGGGTCTCCCCCCTCCTTCCCCCCATCACGTGCTCCTCGCTGTGCTTCATCCCTGTAAAGTTTGTTTTCTAGCACTGCTCAAAGTAGTATAGGTTACGTAGCGGTGAAAGAAGTCTGCGTTTACATTGCGCCAATGAGAGCTTTCTATCTTTTTCCCTCTCTATTAACCTACTGACCAAGCACTAAAATCGGTCTGGATAAGGTTTACACGAAGATATGTTCTTAGCAGACAATTTGTTTTGATATGCTAATTGAGTACTGTCTAATGATAGAATTTCAGCCGTCAATTCGATGAGGTGATGGTTTCTGCCGCCACCTCCCGGTTTATTAGGAAAATAGTGCGATGAGAAAAGATGCAAAAATCAATACAATATTTTAAGATGTTATCTGATTCACGAACTTTACAAACTTTTCAGCCGATTTTAACCCCAACGAGTTCAAAGAGAGAAAAAGGTTACAATTGTCTTTGGAAAAGTTGGAGGAAAAGCAGTAAAAACAGTCCTACTAGTGTTAGCCATTTTTATATTTATCGCCTATTCGTATCAATCGCTTACCTCTGATTCGTTGAAATGTTCGATGTTGGATGAAAAATCTCGGCTAGCCTAGACTTTTTTGGAACTGTTGAAAAAAAGTTGGGGGACATTGCTGTTTGCTATCACACTGGGTGTTGAGAGGATATTTCGAGAGAAGTTGGAGGAAATCAAGTGTTGGCTCAAAAATCTCTCGAAATGTTGGTAAATCTGATAGCAGCTTTGTGTTCACTTCTTTTACAAGTATTAATATTCCGTTTAATCACTGCATCACACATAGGCTAGGACAGGGAATAACATAAAAATACGCGTCAAAACAACAGCCGAAGAAAGAGGCAAGACGCTACATACAGTTAAAAATCTTCACCTTTAGCAGCTTAATCACTCCACCGTTTTTATAGAATATCTCTATTTTGACCAATGAAAATGCTCCATAAAATAATAAAGTAACCGTTTTATATAAAATTGGTAGAGTGTAGATGCAGCTCTTCAGCGGCAGATTTTCAATAGTGTACTTCCACTACTAATCTAAATTTATTTTGGACAGGAAAGCCAACAAAATCCATGTTTTATCTAGATTAAAAAAAAAAAAAAAAAAAAAAAGGGAAAAGAAAAAAAGAAAGAAAACGAAAAGAAAATCATAGTTTGGGCCTTGTACTGACACACTAAAATATATGTATCCCTTATACACTTAAAAAAAAAACATTATTTTTTCTTATATCTTGAAATCACAATTCAATTTTTACTCAGCCCCCCATTTTTCACAGACAACGGTCAGCTAACATCATCACCACGGATGCAGGTGCTACTAACTGCACCGCCAGTGGTCATCGCAGACAACGAATATACTGGACTTTTACTCGATCCTACCATTCGTGAAATAGATTTTTGGCCAGAAAACGGAATAAAAAAATTACTGGCTAAGCAATTCTAGCCCCAGCCGCAATATGGCCATATTTGGTATAGAGCAAAGTGTATTTTACGCTCTCCTAACCCTCTTTTTTTGTTTATCTTTCTCGGACTCAAGCAATATTTTAACCAGCTTTAAGCGAGGAGGTAGGTTGTTGGGAGTATACGGTTGTGGAAAGAGAAAAAAAAAAAAAAAAAAGACTAAGGAGCCTTTTTGCTACGGCTAAGATAAATAAATACCTTGCGAATTTCACCTTTAAAAGAATAAAGGCGATAAGTCCAGAGTAAAAAGATCTGAATATTATATTTACATTCGGGGGAAAATGTAAGATGAAAAGGTAAGCGTTTATAGATATGGAATTTGTAGGATATTGTGCATGAAAAGGAAATTTATTTTCAGACGCGAAAAATGTTGCAGGTCAGATGCGTATTTATGCTGCCATAAGAAGACAAAAATTCACCACATCAAGCCTCATATTTTAAAATATGAATTATGCATAAACAATAAAATATTTTTTATTATTATTATTAAACAAATTTATTTCTTTAATGTAATAACTAAAGATATAAAGACAAAATTCTTAAACCAGTAAAAACATGTTCGTTTTTGCTGTTTTTTGATGCATATTTAATCTCAAAAGGCTGCATATTTGTTACAAGAAATTTAATTCCAAACTTCACTTCAACGTGAATTATGTTGTGCAAGATCAAGAAAAAAATTATTGGTGTTATTAAACAAGTTTATCTAATTTGACCCGTTCGAGTCCATCGTCCTGTTAAGGGTGTTCTCAAGTGCTCCGCTCAACAAGCGCAAAACGTTTTGACACATTTACAAATTCATTTTTTAACAGAAAGTTATAAAATTGGAAGGCCTGACTATGGAAGCAATTTCGAATCGAGCTTAATTTTCCATTTTATGATAATTAAATTACCTATCCAGTTCTAAGCTATTTTGATCATGTGACCACCCGTTTTACTCCTGCTTTTCAACCGGTTTTTCTGCTTTCGTCGAAAAAAGTGCTCAAAAACATCAACTTTGAAGGCTTGATATGAAAGATCTATTGTGTTTTTGAAAAAATAGAAAAATCAGTACAATTAGACAGTTTCTGATTAACAACCCCTGCTATTTTCATGCTTTCCGAACAAAAATAAATTAAAGCATGTGTCACAAAGTTGCCCTTTTTGATTTACGAACACACTTAAGAAGACATATCTTTCGATATGTCTAAACATTGACTTCTACATTGACAAACTATGACTTCATTTATATTTCAGCATTTAATAATAAAGATGTAGAAGTAGTAATAATAATATTAAAAGGATAGTAATGATAATATTAAAATTTGCGTAATTCTCTTTACACTGGCGATTCTTTAATTTAAACATATGTTTCACCATTTAAATTTAAAATAGGGACTACTTTTCCGATCGAATAATTTGCGATAGTACAGGGTGTCCCAAAGGTTCCCGGCACACTTTAAAATTCAATATAAAATCAAATAATTGTTGTAGCACAGGAATAGGGTTTGGACTAAAATGCTTCTCAAGTTGAGAAGTTTTCTTCAATCCAATAATAATAAAAAAAATAGTTGCACACTTCGATCATAGATGACGCCACTTATAGGTAAATTTGTTTCCAAACCTGAGTTTTTTCTGATTTTGAGATTAGTTTCAATTTGGTTTTACGCAATTAGTTTTTTCGTTCGGTGTTGTCATTTTTGCGTCACAGAGTCTGAATTAATCCCCCCCCTAAAAAAATATTTGAAGCCAAAAAGTCCTTCCGGCAATGCCAGGAGGAAGAGGTAGCTTTCATATACTTATTTATATATTATTTATTTTAAATTAAGTTATATTATTCAAACATACGAAGCTCAAATTAGTGAAACCCGATTTTATAAGATTGAATGCTAGTTTTTGTCAATACTGATTATTAATAGGAATTTTTAGAAATTAGTCATATTTTATTCAACCTGGTTTTATTTTCAGCGATTTAGAAAGTCGCCAAATCCCACGATATCATGAAGTGTATGCCATTTTAAAGCAACATGATGAATAAAACAAACCAATGAGCTTGGTCGAAATCTTAATTCATGTAGACATGCACTCTCATATCGAAATCGATTAATATATACGAGTGCTTTCGCGGGCAAATTGATTTTTTTTTTTAAAGTCACCGACATTAGAATTTCAAACTGCTATATCTCAGGCGTTTTTTAAGATAAAGACAAAGCAAAAAATACTCCGGAATTCATTATTAAGATAAATACATTCGAAAGAATCTTTTTTTCAATTTCTATTTTTTTATTTATACATCATTATACATTTAAAAGATTTTTGACAAACTTAAATAACCGCCAGTTTGAAACAAGATGGCGGATGAAGTTGGCTAGTGAACTCGGTCAAGACATTGATATGTACACACGGAGTTATATCCAAATCAGTTTATAAATATGCGTATCATCGCGTGACAAATTTCAGACCGTTTCAAAATGTCAACCGCACTGGAAATTGAAAATGCTATAACTCAGCCATTTTTCAAGATATAGATGAAGCGAAAAATGCCCTGGGATCTTTGTATCAAGGTCAAATACACAAAAGAAAAATGTTTTTCAATTTCTCACTTTTTTGTACCTAATTTAAAATTTAAAAATTTTTAAAAAATTTAAATGGCCACCATTTTGAAACAAGATGGCGGATGATGCTGGCTAATGAACACGGTCGAGACATTTGTATGTACTATGTACATACCAAGTTTCATTCAAATCGGTTCATAAATACGTTAGTTACAGCATGACAAAAATCAGATCGTTTCAAAATGTCAGCCATAAGAAAAATTCAAAGTGCTATAACTTAATCATTTTTTAAGATATAGACAAGATAAAAAGTGTTCTGGAATCCTTGTTTTAAGTTCTAACACATAAAGAAAAATATTTTTCAACTTTTAATTTCTTCGCATTTAATTTTAAATTTCAATATTTTTTTTAAATTTTAAATGGTTGCCATTTTGAAACAAGATGGCGGATGATGTTGTCTAACGAACTCGGTCGAGACATTTGCATGTACTATGCACATACCAAGTTTCATTCAAATCGGTTCATAAATACGATAATTATCGCATGACAAAAATCAGATATATATATACATATATATATATATTACTTTTTCCACCGTTTATTACTTTGTTCTTCGTTTAAGAATTTTGGGTTTTGTGTGCTGGTAGCCCCAAATACGTATTATTTTGCTATTTCATGGCTAATACGTGGATGAAACCGCACACTTCATTTGTAGTTCCAGAGCATTTGGGGCCTGACGATTCTGCTTTGGTTCTACAAATTACATTTGCATTCATTTTATTAGGTAGCTTTCATTACAAAAAGTAAAAAGCTACCTATTGCAGCCGTCCGGAGGAAAGCACTTCAAGAAAATTTTGGTATATTTTCACCGATCATGACCCCCAGACCCCAAAACCACTCTCCGTTCAAATGTTGACATATATATATATATCTGATTTTTGTCATGCAATAACTAACGTATTTATGAACCGATTTGAATGAAACTTGGTATGTACATAGTACATACAAATATCTCGACCGAGTTCGTTGGCCAGCATCAACCGCCATCTTATTTCAAAATGGCGGCTATTTAAATTTTTTTTAATTTAAATTTAAAATTAAATGCGAAAAAAGTAAAAGTTGAAAATTATTTTTATTTTATGTGTTAGATCTTAAAACACTAATTCCAGAACACTTTTTATTTTATCTATATCTTAAAAAATGATTGAGTTATAGCACTTTGAATTTTTCTTATGGCTGACATTTTGAAATGATCTGATTTTTGTCATGCTATAACTAACGAATTTATGAACCGATTTGAATGAAACTTGGTATGTACATAGTACATACAAGTATCTCGTCCGAGTTCGTTGGCTAGCATCATCCGCCATCTTGTTTCAAAATGGCGGCCATTTAAAATTAAAAAAAAATTAATTTAAAATTAAATGCGAAAAATTTAAAAGTTGAAAAATATTTTTATTTTATGTGTTAGATCCTAAAACACGAATTCTAGAACGCTCTTTACTTTGTCTATATCTTAAAAAATGACTGCGTTACAGCACTTTGAATTTTTCTTATGGCTGACATTTTGAAACGATCTGATTTTTGTCACGTGATAACACTCGTATTTATAAATCGATTTGGATGTACTTTGGTGTATACATAGTACTTAATAAAGCCTGAACCGAGTTCATTAACCAGTTCCATCCGCCATCTTGTTTAAAAAGGGCGGCCATTTACTTTTTTTTTAAAAAAAATATATATAATTTGAAATTAGGTACAAAAAAGTGAGAAATTGAAAGAAAATTTCTTTTATGCATTTGACCTTGATACAAAGATTACAAAGCATTTTTTGTTTTGTCTGTATCTTAAAAAATGTCTGAGTTATAGTATTTTTAATTTCTTGAAATGAATTTCTTGAATTTCTTTTGAAATGATCTGGTTTTCGTCACGTGATAACATGCATATTTATACACCGATTTGGATGAAACTTGGTGCGTAGATAGGACATACTGATGCGTGGACCGAGTTCGTTGGCCAGTTCCAACCGCCGTCTTGTTTCAAAATGGCGGAATATTATTTTTTTTTAATTTAAATTTTAAAATTAGGTGCAAAAAAGTAAGAAATTTAAAAAGACTTTTCTTTTGTGTTTTGACCTTGAAACAAAGATTCCAGAGCATTTTTTGTTTCATCTATATATTGAAAAATTGCTGAGTTTTAGCACTTTCAATTTCCAGTGAGATTGACATTTTGAAATGGTCTGATATTTGTCACGCGTTAATACGCATATTTATAAACTGATTTCGATATAACTCCGTGTATTCATGGTACATACCAATGTCTTGACCGAGTTCATAGACCAACTTTATCCGCCATCTTGTTTCAAAATGGCGGCCATTTAAATTTGTCAAAAATCTTTTAAATGTACAATGATGTATAAACAAAAAATTAGAAATTGAAAAAAGGTTCCTTCTGAACTATTTATCTTAATAAGGAATTCCGGAGTATTTTTGCTTTGTCTTTACCTTGGAAAACGCCTGAGATATAGCAGTTTGAATTTCTAATGTGGGTGACACTTTTTTTTAAAGTCAATTTGCCCGCGACAGCACTCGTATACATTAAGCGATTTCGATGTGAGCGTGCATGTTCACATGAATTAAGATTTCGATCAAGCTCATTGGGTTTTTTTTAACCATCATGCTGCTTTAAAATGGAGATCGTGTAATTTGGTGAGCCTATAAATCGCTTAAAATAAAACCAGGTTGAATAAAAGATGACTAATTTTTAAAAATTCCTAATAATATTGAGTATTGACAAAAACTAGTATTCAATCTTACATAATCGTGTTCCACTATTTTGAGCTTCGTATATTTGATTCATAGAACTGAATTTAAAATAAATAAATAAGTACAGTAGAACCCCGCTAATTCGGACCCCGATAATCCGGATCGGTTTGGTCATTTTTTTCACGTTTGAGAAGCGATTGGCTAATTTCCATAACATTAACTTGTTTCATCGTCGTATTCCAAATAAAAAACTTTTTCTGACATGTTTTCGGAATAATTAAGCAAAGTAAACATTATTACTGTCTGCAAATATTCAATAAGTTTAACATAAAGGTGATTTTCTGTTAGTATGTTATATTTTATTTCATTTTTTTTTCTAATTCTCCGGATAATCCGGATTTTCGATAATCCGGATTGGGTCCGGTCCCAATTAATCCGAATTATCTGGGTTTTACTGTATATGAAAGCTACCTCTTCCTCCCGGCATTGCCGGAAGGACTTTTTATTTATTTATTTCGATTTCCTCGTTACACTATTTTTTTTATTATTATTCAATTCAATTCTAATTCTTCGTTTTGGTTTATTGTTTTATTGCTAAAATCCATTGGTGAATCTTGTCTACTTTTAATAGTAATATACATATATATATATATAGTTATATATATATGGTTATATATATATATATATATGTCAACATTTGAACGGAGGGTGGTTTTGGGGTCTGGGGGTCATGATCGGTGAAAATATACCAAAATTTTCTGGAAGTGCTTTCCTCCGGAAGACTGCAATTGCAATAGATAGCTTTTTACTTTTTGTAATGAAAGCTACCTAAAATGCAGACAAATGGCACCATCTATTACCGAAATTTGGAGCTAATTATTTTCATTCACTTAAAAAAAAACTTTTTATCCGTGAGACATGTCTTTGTCCAAGCGTACGCCTATGTACGACAGATACTTGATTTTGTATTGAATTTTAAAGTGTGTCAAGAACTTTAGAAACACTCTGTACATAAAAAATATTAAGAAGTTCTTATGTATGTTTAATTTTATAGTGATAAGACATTTTCTAAACGTCTTAAAAAATTCTTCCTCAGCCTATTATTATCTAAATACTCATATTTCAAATAATTATGCACAGCAGTTAGATTTCAGTAAACGATTTATTCGTTAAATTTCCGTAAATCTTTGGTGATGAATAATTACTTTGTTGTTACTATTAATGTTAAACAAGTTTATTTAATTTACATAGAAAGTATAAATAAGACCAATAATCACTGACTATAATTTAAAAAATATATATAGTATTTAGTGGATTTTTGTTATTATTTTCGGATTTGTTTCCATTTTAGCTAATTAAAATCGATATTTAATTATGGCACCGGTTTCTTAGCGCCATTAGGGAGAACAACACTATACATGTGAAATTCAAATGTTATATATGTCTGGTCTCTGACGTTAATGAGAAGTATGCTGAATGCAAATTGCTGTTTAATAATTTTATTTTCTTTATGCATCTTATGTATCTGTAAATTATTATCTACGTACTTAAGTTTAGGATGACTATCTTATTTGTGAGATTAAAGTGAATGAAGTTTATAAAAGAAGATTTCAAAAGAGGGATTACTTTAATCTAATGGAATGGAGATAGTTCAATAGCCAGGTAGATGGCAATGAAAGGGATAGTTTTGAACAAAAGATAATTCCTTGTGATGCTCTGTCAATGAGCGGACGAACCAGAAGAACACCTTGATAACGGCCGTTGATAAAATAGTTGAAATAGAATCTGGGAGAAAGAAAGGAGAGAGAGAATGGAACAAAATCAGTTTTAAGTTGTAAGCTCAAAGTGGATATTGAAAGTACGGAGTAAGGTACCAGAAATGTACCTGTGTAGAATTCAGATTGACCAGTGCGGTCGTAGCGTTATGTAAGCCTAGTTAACAGCAGAGTATGATCAAGAGAGACTTGGGAGTGTATTTATATAGGGATATAAGAAAGTGCTATTTAACTTAAGGCAGGACCTGTTATATATGGGCCTATAAATGAAAATATTTTGTTTTAATGTAAATATTTAGGTATAGTATGAATAAATCTTCTGTTTAATATGAATAATTTTAATATGAATAATTGAAGTATACCAGTGACGGATTCTTAGCATTCGTGTCTAGTATCATCCACCTATACCAGTGGTGGCAGCATATCATTTGAGGTGTACCTGCACATATCTATATCCTCACGCATGGGGGGGGGGGGTAAAATGAATGATAAATATAAAAATGTTAGTAGCGTCCATTACAATGCATGAACTTATTGTTCTAGTTATAAAATATAGGGAAATAGAAGCTTGGTAATGATAACGATGTGACTGACAGTAATTGTAATGTGATTGAGCATCGCAGATTTTCAACAAAACTTGGAAAGTTTTACATTTTAAATAAAGAAATTTAATTATACCCATATTAAGTCAAAAATCAGCAAATCGCCAGTTAAAAAGTAAAATGTTATACATATCAATTGATTAATCCTATATTACACAATAGATCACGGATTTTCGAAAGGAGAATTTTGCTGTATTTAAAGCAGTAAATATCAATAGGTACACTTCAAACAACAAGAATTGTGAGACAACGATGTATTTCATTTGCTGAAAAAAAAAAAAAAAAAAAAAAAAAATGCTGCAATTGTTTTCAAAAAAGAACATATTGCTTACCTGTAAGAAAAGTGACACATCTCGACAAAAGTAAATTTCACTGTAGAGACAAGGAAAAAAAAAAAAAATCATGTTTTTCCTGTAACATCAATTTTTTGCACTTAGCTCTGCATCCAGTAATAAAAATTTACATGAAAGCGCAAAATCCTCAATAATGAATGTATAGAAGTAGGTCGGAGGGTTAGTTAACTTTTTCTCCCCACGCAGTCCACCCCTCTGATTTGGTCACAAATGTACATATAGTGCAATAAAGCGATTTCCCACATATATGAAACTTTTTGTGTAGCAAAACGCGCTTATGACCGACATATTAGTGAAATAAACGCAAAATAAATTTTTGCGTGATGTGTCACTTTTCTTGTGAGTGAGCAATATTGTAATTGATCCTAATAATCTATGTATTTAAAAAACCAGACTATTTTTTTTTTTTTTTTTTTTTTTTTTTTTTTTAGTCATCAACCCTGGCCTTCCTACTGAATCAATTTTAATAATAATTATTATTTTTTTTAATGAAAGCTGTTCATTTGTACATGTGCCCATTCTAGCTATTTTTTTCTTAAATGTATTTTCATTTTCGTATTTTATTTTTATTTTTAAAAGCTTTTTACATTTCTTCAAAATGGTTTCAATCCATTTCGGCTTTTTCCTCGATAATAAAAATTTATTTTGCTTTATCCATTTTACCATTCAGAATCTTGATTTCATCAGTGAATAATGTCATCTCATTTAAAAGAAAAAAAAATTAATGATTTTCATAGAATTCAACCATAATAAAATGATTGCTTATAATTATTCACTGATTGTGATAGAAAAGTATTAGTTCTTGAGAAATAATTTTAATAATCTAAATAAAGAACAGAAAATAATCCATGATAAAAATTAATACCTAAATCAAAATGAGAAAAATTTCTAATGAGGAAAATGACGTTATTCAGAAACCAGATAAATGGAAATTACTATATCATTACGTATGCTTTTTTCCTATTACTATTAACAGTAAGTTTTAAAAAACTTTTGAAGAGAAAAGGAAGTCACTATATAAAATAACGCATTTAACCCATAACGCTTTTAACTTTCAATATTTCTTTTCATTCCATGGACACTGAGACTGAGTTTCTCCTTTCAGATGACTTCAATTGGTAAAAAGTATTTTTATTTGATAAAACTATTTTCCTGCGAGTCCATTTAAAAGGAAATTTCTGAATTTCACTGGTACCCAGATTACAATTTTAATTTAAGAATGTTAATGTTTGCATGCAAAATTGTCACTAACAAACTTGACTTCAAGTTTGGAAATATAATTATTAAACATTGTATTTATTTATTTATTTAGTCGATTGGGTCTTTTAAACATTTTCATTCATCGAATTCGACGGGTTTCGACTCGTACAATAATATATATATATATATATTCAATGACATCATTTCACAAAATTTGTCAAATAGAACAACTAAAAAATACAAAGTAAAAGCGATACTGCACAGACGAATATAAGAAAAATTTGTTAAAATGAAAAGAAATAAATATTTATGAAATTTGTAAAAATTAATCTTTATATAATATAAGCAAATTTATTTTTTTTAATCTTTTTTTTTTAATAAGTTTCTTTGATTCTTCATTGATATCGTAATCGTAACTTTTGTAAAAAGTAAATAAAAAAGAGGCTTATGTACATGTATTCTAATCAGGCTTAAATGAGGAAAAAAAAAAAAAAACTCAGCTTCCCTCACCGCTTAACATCAAACTCCATTTAATTTAGGATCCTAATTTCCGTATTTAACTGGCTCCTGTAGCGTAAATTCGGCACCTTTAGGGAAATACTATCTAGAGGAACATTTTTTTATACACTCTTTATTTCCTTGTTCGATTTTTCGGTACACATCCTTTCCTTGCACATCTAAATCCACTGTGTGCATTTTTTTTTTTTATCCTGTATTCTGATTTTTTCCATCCCGAATTTCGAACGTTCCTTTCCCATTTTTTTCTCTTCTTCTTTACCCCTTAAAAACTTTTTATGGAAGTTTTCCCTCTTTCACCTCTGTAGGGATTTAGTGTATTTTTTCTTTTACCCATGCAGTTTTCTAATACGACCGATCTCTCCTACCTTGTTTCGATTACTATTTCACTTTGTCCCCACAGTTACTTTTTTTATTCGTTTCCCTTTTTTCTCTTTTCGTACCTTCTACATTTTTTCTCCCTTTTTTTTCTTCCCTTAACACTAAGCCAGGACGTTGTTTTAATTAGAGTTAGGGAAGAAGAATCGAGACCGAAAAAATATATATAAAAATAAGAATAAAAATTACGCCTGATTCTTTGGGGATTGCTGTTGGCAATAAATATAAAAGACACCTGGTGTCATGGGGGATTTCTGGACGAATGTTTGCGATGAAGATGAAGCATTATTCTTTGGAATTTTTCTTTTTCTTACCTTTTTTTTTTCATGTGTCCCACCTTTCCTTTTTCTTACCAGAGTTTTTTATAAGTGCATTTTACTCTCTTTCATTTTTAAGAACCTGTATAACACAGACTTTTTTTATTGCAAAATTGGGAATGAACAAGGCCCAGACAAGTAAAAAAGTTAAAGCCTTTTGGGCGTTGTAATAAAATTTGCCTAAACGATGCTTACTTTTTTTTCTTTGTCTCTTTCTTCTTTTTTGAAACTTTTAACGGATTTTCTAAATAGGGATATGCATAAAAAAGGAAAATAAGTACCTCAAAATCTTCAGAGACATATAAGAAGGAGAGAAAAGCGAATTTCATTCGAGGTTTTTTTCTATACAGTTTTTATGTTCGTCTTCATAAATCATGTTAATACACAAAAGAGAATTGTGTGAATACACAAAAAATTAGGTTTGTTGAAATGTTACCAAAAAAGTAGAAAAAGAAAAAGAAAAAAAAACTAAAATGATTTTTAAAACAGAATTGTTTCAAATTTTGGTGCGTAAAGAGTTATTTTTTAATATTATTATTATTATTATTATTATTATTTTTAATGAATGATTGTTTGATAGGTTACCCCCCAAAAAAGCTCACAATAAAAGTAAATATAAAATATATGGTATTTTGTTTAAGGCCCCTGTCCCTTCCCGCGAAGACACTCGCGAGCTAATGCTATTCCTATGGAAAGGCATTTTTTTAATAACTCTTTCGCATTTTGACATTTTTAAATAATTTTCTTTATTTTTTATAGTTGAGGTCCCTCTCAAGATCGTTCCTTGATTACTTTTTCGATTTTGGTCGCAGATATTTTTTATAAAGTTGCTTTCACTTTCGGAACTGGTTTTGAAAGTAAAAGTAACTTTACAGAAAATACCAGGGACCAAAATGGAAAAAGTAATCAAGGAGCGATCTTGAGAGGGACCTCCGCTATCCAATGCAAAAAAAAAAAAAAAAAAAAAAAAAAAAAAAAAAAAAAAAAAATTAAAAATATTAAAATGGGAAAGATTTATTAGAAAAATGCCACCCCATAAGAATAGCATTAGCTCGCGAGTGTCATAGCGGACAGGGACAGGGGCCTTAACAAGCTGAGTGACACATCAGTCACCGATGACTGACACTGAACTTTATTTTACTTCATTTTTCAACACTAATTAAGTTTACTTAAATATTGGGTCAGGAAGGGTAATTATGACTATTTTATACATTTTCAAAATTTTTTTCCTTTTTTTTCTTTTCTTTTTTGCTATTTAAAAAAGTGGTATTTTTAATACATAAGAAGTAACTTTGACTCTTTAATAACACCTTTTAAAAATTTTAATTCTCATAGCCTCTCTTTTTATTAAGTTAAAAGGATGGTTATAATTAACCCCTCAAAAACACAAAATCACAAAAGTTTGTAAGTAATTAAGACCACTAGTGGGGAAATTATGGACACTATATTTTTTCTTTATACTTGCCCACACACATTTGTTTTGGGGGGTAATTAAGACCATTAGACCACTAAACTGACAAATCCGTTTATAAAAAATTTTGGTAGATTCTGTTCAAATCGCTATTCGGATATCAAAAATGTTTCAGACTATTGATAAAGAACATCTACATATATATATATAAAATACAAACGGAAATTTCCTGTTTTCCGCCTAATGCTCTACAATGCTGAATTATAGAGTTAGTCAGTTATTTGAAATAAATTTCTATAATCACGAAAACCCGATTATGAAAGATTATTCTTTATAAAAACTATTAATAGACGGATTATAATGAGACTTACATTGTTAGTTAATTTTGAATGACATTTTGTGTAAATTGCACTCACAATTTCCCCCGTGGTCATAATTATCCCACCTGACACTATTACGTTTAATTAAGACAATTCTCAACTGCTCTGCTCAATAAGCGCAAAACGTTTTGACAAATTTACATATTCATTTGTTTAACGGAAAGTTATAAAATTGAAAGGCCTGATTGTAGAATGAATTTAAAATCGAGCTTAGTTTTCCATTTTATGATAATTAAATTACCTACCGTGTTATAAGCTATTTTGATCACGTGATGATACGTTTTTTTTAATCTTTCGTTAACTGGTTTTTCTGCTTTCGTCAGAAACGCGGTTCAAAACGTCAACTTTGAAAGCTTGTTCTGGAAAATCCATTGCGTGTGCAAGAAAGCGGGAAAATGAATGGGATTAGATAGTTTCTGAATAGCAACATCTACTAGTTTCATGTGTTCTCGAACAAGAGTAAATTAAATCTTATGTCACAAAGTTGCCTTTTTTTTTATTTAAAAACACCCTTAAGTTTATATTTTTCAATTTATTTTACTTGATATCTAACACGTGTAATCCTTCGTAACAGGAGAATAAAAGTATGCTTTGAAAGCAAAATGGTAGTAATTATTTCAGAATACATCCTGTTTTCTGAAACTTTATGACTAAACATAAGATTTCGGCATTAAATCTTTCCGAAGCAGCGAAAATAATTCAGAGAGAAACGTTAAAGGAAAGAACAGCAATACCCAAAATGAAAAATATCCTGAACTAAATCAAGTTTACAACAAGAAAAAAAAAATGCATTAAGTGGGGAAAAAAGGTGGCTCATTTTAAATCTACTGTGAAATAAGATTTATACGAAAACACAAAAATATTGCGAAGAGTTGCAGCCATTTTAAAAATACATACATACACACACACACACATATATATATATATATATATATATATATATATATAACTTTTTTTTTTTTTTACTCGAAATGCCAGGACTCTATTGAAAAATAACTCTGCTTGATCAGCAACTATACTGAAAATATCTCGACTTATTTTAAACGGTCCAACAAATTCTGAACACTATCGCCATCCTCAAAAAAACAAAATCGACTCCAGCCAAAAACACTTTCCTGAATACAAATGCATCCTGAAAAAATTCTCTTATTTCTTTTGTTTTATTTTTGCCTTTCTAAAAGGTGTTTCGTAGGTAACTAATCTGCTGATCCGACGTGTATTTGAAGCAAAGCTTGAAGTGGACAAATTGCCCAAGCAGCGGATTTAGGAATACAAGTCTCAGGATTGTTTACTTAGGGATTTATAGAATGTGTGATAGAAAAAAAGTGGGGTGGGAAAAAATGTGAGGAAATGGGATATGAGGCAAAAGGTGCATGTATAGAAATTCGACATAAAAGTTGTTGACGGATTCAATATACCCGATAAGAGAAAGTAGGGGAAAAAAGAAAAAGGCCTTTAAAGGCTGTTGAAGAAATATTATATGCGAAATTTATAGAAAGGTTATCCCTTTAAAGGCGGCGAAAAAGAGAGAGGACTAGAGTTAAAAATACGCCGCGAACGTGCTTTCTGACCACCGGACATGTGATAAGATGGAAGAGGGTTGCGTTATCTGACATGACTTTCAATAGAAGGGTTTTTTTTTCTTTTTTGGTTAAAAAAAAAAAAGAGCAATTTTAACGTTTTAAAAAAATATGTTGCCTTTTCTTTTGCTATGTGAATAAATGTATATATATGTGTGTGTGTGAAGTAAAAGATGGGATAAATTACGAATTATAGGGTAAATAAGGAGTAATAACAAAAAAAAAGGCAGAGCAAGAAATGAATAAAACATGCATGAGAACAAATTCATTTGTTCATTCAAACAAACCAGGCAATTCAACTCAGGATAACAGGAATTAAATAGGCCAGATTAGTTTTTAATTAATTAAAAAATATCTTTGATTGCCCGCAAACTAGAACAAAAAATATTTTTGGTAATTTCGTATAAGCATTTGTGTTAGATGACACTCGTTGACCATTTTTCTATTTATAGCAGAATTTGTGATTCTGATTTTTTTCAGTGTTAAACCGTAGTCCAATTATTGCTGAATTCGTGTTTTATTTATTTTAAAAGTTTTAATTTCGTTCGGCAATTAATACATATTTGTACTTAATGACATTTTTATTCAATTATAACTTAATAACAGGTTTTTTTTCCCCCCCTCAATCTGACAATGTGAAAAAGTAAAATTGGACGATATTACAAAATTAAAAAAAAAAAAATACAGTAAGGCAAAATTTGTTTTTATGCGTTGTCACCTTTAATATGACATCAATATTACTCACGAACATCTTTTTTACTCTTTTTTAATACAGGTTTCTTCGTATATAATATTATTATAACCAATAATGTTTTGATGCTAGAGTATACTGAAGTCTATAGGATGATAAAGAGTTTGGGAAAAAAATAATAATGTTTATTTCGATGCCAGTTTTATATAAGTTTTTGAAGAATGATTTTAAAAAATCATTATTTTTTAAAGTTAAAATTTCATTTTCACTTTCTTAAAGAGATGATAAATTTTGTTTTGGAGTAATATGAAATATTATTACCCAACTGCACTTTTGCCTTGGAATTTTAGGCAAGTCGAATTTTGGAAGATGGGATTGTTTTTCCGTTGAGTAAACAAAAGTATTTTTTGGGTATCATTGTTTATCAAACATAAAAATATGCAATGAAAGTTTCTATTTTATAAGGTTTCATCCAAAAGGGTTTCTTTTTTCCCTTTTTAACGCTTTCCAACAAAACTGAAAAGTGTTTATGATTTCGGTTTGTCTGTCTGTCTGGCCGCACTCTAATTCTCGTACATATGATTGGATCACCTTGAAATTTTTGGAAGTTATTGACGCTTACCCTAGCACACATCATATTTCAAATTAATTTTCTAGCATGATTAGTTTATTTACAGGGACAGTAAAAAATGTTCGTTACATTGCGACTTATAGGAAAAAAACGTTTCAAACGAAATTTAAAAATGTTACATCCAGTCAAACATATTAAAATTTATATGAGTTTTTCGAAATGCACTAACATATATTGTTGCATTCAGTAAAACACGTGATGAAAAGAATAGTTTTTATTCATTTACGGGGCTACACATAGGAATTCCATTAAATGGTGATAAAAGTGGGGGATTGTTTTTTGCATCATATTTTTATTATATTAAATTGGGGCTACACATAGGAATTCCATTAAATGGTGATAAAAGTGGGGGATTGTTTTTTGCATCATATTTTTATTATATTAAATTATTTTATGTATAATAAAATTGATAAACGTCACTGAGGCCTAATATAAGTTATTTCACGCATACTATGAAGTGTAAGGATTTACAGTGACACACAAAAGATTTCAAATAGTGTATTGTAATCTGAAGTACTGTATATTATCGATGATGGCTGATGGATGAATGAAATGAATTTTTGATTATGATATGCACTTTTAAGTTTCATTAAATTTATGCGTATTATATGATGTGTATAAATGCTATAGTTGATATACAGAGCTACACATTAAACAAAATATATCATAAAGATTACTGAGTATGAGCGTAAATTACTTAAAGGTGTTTTTTAAATAGGATATGCATTTTTATGCTGAACTGCATTCAGTTAACTAAGAAATATTTGTAAAATAAAGATAAAATTATGCATGTCGTCACGCAAAGAGCTGGATACATGGTCGCCTACGGATGATAAATTCTGGAAATGTATGATTTCAGTAGTTTTAAGTGTGTTTTAGTTTTAACAAAATTTTAGCTGAATATATTCGCTAATTTTATATATAATATATTAAGGTACTCGAGGGATGAACAAAAGTATTTAAGTACGTTTCCATCTATTAGTATAAATTTCGGAAAGAGAAATTTTAGCCTGTGAGGCGTATTCTTGCTAAACTAAATTTCCCCATTATATAGTACATGTATTAACCGACAGATCAAATATAAGGCTGTCCAAAAGCATTGTAATACATATTTGTTTATGGACAGTAACATCTTATTTCCCTAAATAGCGAAGTTTTATTAAAGATTTCAGAAAATGTTAGAAAGTGTTTCATAATCTATGCTAAAAGGATGATTTTTTAAAAATTTGTTTCGTTTAGTTTCTATTATGAAAATGTTTTAAAATTTGTAAGAATTTTGTAAAGGAGGGTGGGAGGAGAGAAAAAATAATTCCAAACCTAAATCTCTTAAACAACTCTTATTATTATTTTCAAACGAGTTTAAAAGTCTTTGAGCATTTCAGGTGTAGAAATAAGTAAAATATCATTTGTTCAAATATTGTAGAAAATGAAAGATTTCTTTTCTAGATACGCTTATTTACGTGAAAATATAGAATTAATTTTATCTTCGAAATAGAATTTCCCAACTAAGGCAATTCGATGCACGTAAATCGCAAAGCTTAAAAAGTCATTTTAATTCGAATTTACACCTCTAATTAAACATTCATTAAAACTTCCTTAATTACAAGAAAATCTTAATTAATTTAATTTTCATCATCTAACAAGGCTTTAAAAAAGTCTTTGTTTAACGAGTTATTAAAAGAAATAATTGGATAATTTCAAAAATTACATAAGTGGAAGGTTTAAAAAAAAAATTCTGATATAGATAATAATTGTTCGGAACACAAATGTTAAATATTTTATAAACTTTTCTGTATTTATCAAGTTTCATAAATCTTTATGTTCGTCGGGTAAACGTTATTTGTTTTAAAATAATTAAAATTTAATAAACTAAAACTTAAGTTGTGAAATCACCTACAGCTGATCGATATTACACTGTTAAAAATTTCCGTTCAATGTTGAACCAATTTATGGAGTAAAATAAAGAGAAGCACCAAAATATGGTACTACTTATTTTTCGAAAACTCCATGTTATGGAGTAAGTTTGAAAAATAAGAAGTAGCACCAAAAGATGGTGCTACTTACAGCCAATCAGAACACAGATTTCTGCGCATATCTATGACGCTTTTCGTGAAGAACAAAAGCAAAACAGTAATGGATGCCGATATTGGTGTGTATTAAGAAAAACATTTTTTAATTCTATAGTTTTCAATTTTGTATAGTTATTTGCATGATTTTTGGCTTTAATATGTAACATTACTATGTTCTATATATTGTTTAATTAACATCGTCCTTCATTAATGCTCTTATCAGTTTCTGTACATGCTTTTAGTGCTTGTTATATAAGTGGAATATTGTATGTGTTGGTTCAAATGTCAAAGTTTTTGTTAAATGTGTATTCTACTTTAACCATATCTTTTGTTTTAAAGTAATTTTTAACTTAGGGCTTGGAAAATGATTTCGGATCAAGCTCATTCTTAAAAAAAATTTTATGAATACGAACAAAAATTCTCTGCAGTAAAATTTACTAAATTAAATATTATTTCAGAAAATATGTTCTCATGAATTATAAGAATGTAAGAATATTATTGATTTTGAATGTAAGAAAGGATAAAAGTATCATTTGATTATAAACTTTTTGTAAATTCTTTATATTTTAATCAAAATAACTTACTAACCTGACTTATAGAAAATGAATCTGATATATTTTAGAATGAAATGATAAAATGCAATTTCGTAATTTTTTGTGCTTAAATAAGTTTTTAAAATTTAATAATAAATTTAAAAAGTGTATTTTTAAATTGGTAAAATGATTAAGAAGTTCCTATTTAAAAAAATGTTTACGAATTAATTTCCTGTAGAAAAACTTATTCTATTATAATTCAGATGTAGTAAAAGTTGTTTTATTTTAATTATTAGCAGTACACTGTCAAAAATTTGGTGCTAGGTTGAACCAATTTATGGTGCTGCAGTAGCTGTCACCATAAGGTGGTGAAATGTTGTTCCAACATTTGGTGCTAAGGTCGAACCTTAAAGTGGTGAAATGGTGAACCATAAAGTGGTGAAAGGTTGAACCATTAAATGTATTCTGTTAAAGTTAATGGTTCAACCTTTCACCACTTTATGGTTCAACATTTCACCACTTTATGGTTCGACCTTAGCACCAAATGTTGGAACAACATTTCACCATCTGATGGTGGCAGCTATTGCAGCACCATAAATTGGTTCAACCTAGCACCAAATTTTTAACAGTGTACTTGATTTTAAAGGGGTTCGAGACACAAAAATCTTCAGTTTGTTATTTTTATTTATTTATTTATTTATTTATTTATTTTTTTCGCTTAAAATGATGTTTAAATCATGTTTCTATCTTAATTAGAACCGATTTTTTTTTTATCTTTTGGTTTGTTTTCAAAATCTAGCTGTCAAACAATGGTTGTTATGGAAACAACTTCTTTTGAAAATGCGTTTTTGTTCATGATGGGTTTTTCCACCACTTCTTCTGTTTAAATTATTACACAAGAACCGTTTAAAATAAATGGTTCTAACTTGAAACATGTATTTTTTAATTATTTTACTTTAATTTTGATTCAGGAAAATTAAAAAATATATATATTTACTTTTAAAAATCTGATTTTTTTTTAATTACATCTTTTTTTTTTCTTCAAATTTTTAATTAAAATTTTTATTTAAATTAACATTTTTAAAAATGCTAAGTCAAAATTAAAGCTTGTGCATTTTTGATAATTTATATGAAAAAAAAATTAAATTCTACAAATAATATTTCGAGTTATAACAATTTTAATTTACCCTACTTTTTTAATAAATTTTTTTAAAAATTATGATAAATTTTTTTATATGATTTTCTTTACTAATGATATTGGTAACCATCACAAAAATTTTCAAAGTTTTAACTCAGTAAATAAAAATTACTTTAAAATGTGCATTAGACCCCTTAACACAATACTTAAAAAAAAATAATAAATAAATAAAAAATGGAACTGTAAATATTTTTTTAACAAAATAATGTATAGATGTTTATCTATGCACTTCTTTAAATAATTTTAATGATACATAATTAGAATTTAGTTTATTTAAGACATACCAGCTAAGGACTTTCAATGACATACATATGTTCTACGCAGGATTATATAAATTACATTCGATGTATCCACTTAATGTAGCACATATACATATTTTATTTATTTTTAATGAATTAATTATCGAATTATAAGCTATTTTTGTCGCATGATAACACGATTTTTCTCCTTTCATAACGTGTCGCATCTGGAAATTTTCCTCAAAACTAGAAATTTGACAAGATTTTCTGCATTTGCAGAAAAAAAGTTGGAAAACACCATTCAATTTCAGTTACTCAGAAACGCCTGTCAATTTCATGTGTTTCCGAACAAAAATAAATTCAGAATTGTGTCAGAAAGTGCCAACATTTTGTTAAAGTATAATCTAAATGAAATGTTTTATAAATTTATAACACTATTTCTCCAAACGTAAATTAATAAATACGGAAATAAAGGCTCTGATATTAGAATTAAAAAAAAAAAAAAAAAAAAAAAAAAAAAAAAAAAAAAACAGAAAATTTAACGTCAATCAAAATTAAACAGCATTGTAGAAAGTAACAAGCCACAAGTCTGCGCAAGAAATAGTTATTATATATATATATATATATATATATATATATATATATATATATATATATTTTTTTTTTTTTTTTTTTTTTTTTTTTTTTTCTAGAAATTTTTAATGAAACTTTCTATTTTTCATTTAACAACTAAGTACTTGTATGCCGAAACCTGCCACCCAAAGTGTAATTATAAATGGTGGTTCCGACTAGAGGTCTGCACGGGCCGTGCTCGGGCCGATTTCTAATAATGGCATTCGGGCCGGGCTCGGGACTTACTTCTGAAGACTCGGGTCTGGTCGGGCCGGGCCTAGTCACTAATCTTTTCGGGCCGGGCTGGGCTCGGGCCTTAATTTTTTTGCTGGAGTATAGGTCCCGGCCTAACTTTTTTTTCCGTACGAAGCCGAGACTGATTCCATTCTTCCTAGTTTTCATGGACCAAAATAATCAGTCTTAATAATAATTGAATCTTCCTATATGAAAATCCTTTTCTCGACTTTTTATAAATCAGTAATATTTGGCTTTGTACAAAAATTTCTGCAAAAAAAGCATATACTTTTAAGCCGTCATTATTCTACAATTAAACATTAGAATTTATTCCTTTTAGAGAATCGTAGATTACTAGGCATTTTAAAATAGAATTAAACACACACACACACACACACACACACACACACAAAAAAAAAAAAAAAAAAAAAAAAAAAAAAAAAAAAAAACATGATTATGACAGAATTTTTTTTTTAAACTGAAAACTGAAAGTTTCTTTTAAAATGTTCATGCATGTAAAATGAATACAGCAATACGGGAGAAAAAAAATATATTAAACATTTACATCTGTTAAGAAGGGAATGCATTTTTTTTCGTTCCAAAGCGATTTCGTCTTTGGAAATTTTACAATATACCGCTTTTTCGATTTTTTGTCTCCATTACAGGGAATATGGATTAATAGTACTAGTGATAACTGAAACATTTACATACAATAAACAAATATTCATTTAAAAGCATAAATATCGCAGCCTACGACACTTCTACATAAATGGAGATTATAAACATGGAAAAAAAGACTAATATAATTTTTTTTTTGGTCAGAACTCTTCCATAAGATTAAAGATCAATGTTCTGTAGAAATTCACTCGAGCCGGGTCGGGTTCGGGCCGAATTTTAAACTTTTTTCCGGACCGAGCCGAAATATTAACTTTCGGGCCGGGCCGGGTCGGGCCATTACTTTTTTCGTTCAGGCCGGGCTCGGGCCGAAATTTTAACTTTCGGGCCGGGCCGGGTAGGGCCAATATTTCTTTCGTTAGAGCCAGGCCGGGCCCGGGCCTGGAAATTTCGGCCCGTGCAGACCTCTAGTTCCGACTTCCTCGACCCGTTAGGAAAATCAGTTCAAAACAATAAATTTGACAACACTTTTTCTGACATTTACATTTAACGAAAGAATGCTATTTCACTATATGCTATTCCACACTATAAAAAAAAAAAAAAAAAAAAAAAAAAAAAAAAACGTTGATATACAAAAAATATTCTGTGAAATTTTAGGAATAGTTCCATTTTTCCGAAAAAACAGTACAATTTCCATAATTGCCATTTTGATATTACAAATCCATGTAAATCTAGTAAGTTTCCCTTCAATTTTCTGGATATCTTCTTCATATCAATCTTCTATACTGCTTTCGAACAAGTACAAGTTCGTAACTTGTACATCATTCATAGTACAAGGTCAATGATGTTTAGAAATAATTGTTCTGTTAGGAAAGTGAAGTAATTGTTGTAATACTTGTCTTACAGTAATATTATTGAAACTCCTATACATTAGCAAAAAAAGGTTCTATGTTGAATTTATTCCAATCATTCCCAAATATTTACTAAACAGTTTTGATGTTAAATTGGTATTTTAACCGATAAATTTCATGGCGTCATCTATAACAGGAATAGAAAAATATTATAGCTAGTTGTTTATAAACCAGCTCGCTATAAAGTTTTTTCTTTATTTCTTTCTCCTTTAATAATAAAAAGTTAACATATTTTTGCAACATTAAAAAAATAAAATAAAAATGAAATTTAATTATTTTTTTTTTAACTTGAAAAAGTTAAGAAGGAAAGTTTTATTTTTCATTAGAATTTTAAAATAATGTATAACTTATTTATAGCATACTTTTTGAAAAGTGTGTAGCATATTTTACAATGCAAAAAATGTTTACTTTTAATTTGAATATATTTATTAAAAATCTATTCACTTTAAGAAAATCTCACATAGAATTTAAAACATATCTGAAATATATTAAGAAAATTATTATAATATCCGCGATTATCTAAGCTATAAAAAGCAACAAAATAAATTTATTTTAGTAACGCGTAGTAATTATCTTTTTCAAGTTTAAAGTAGATCGTCATATAATAAATAATAAATAAATAAATAAATAAACATGAATAATATTATAATAAAACTTTAAAAATCTTCCAAAAAAGAAGGAAACAAAACTCTTAATAAATTCTCTCATGCATGTAATATTTTAAAGGCTAAAATTTATTTTTATAAAGTTGAAATTTAAAAGCTAAAAATTCGAAACTATGGAAAGAAAACCTGTAAAATATTTAGAACTGTACACTCAATAGAAAAATGTTATCTCAACAAAAACAAATCCCGTGTTCAGCATCTTGCCTTTGCTTTATAAAATGTATCCGAAAAAAGTAAAGATATTTTAAAATGTGGTTTGAGTAACCTTGGCGTAATGGTATTACACCGGAAGCTGCGAGAGGACAGTTCCCCGGTTCGATCGCCATGGAGGATAAGTGACATTTCTTCACTGCTGTTTGAATTAAACGTAGGTGTTCTGCCCCTGATGTTAACGTGTTCTTGTAAAATAAAGAACAAAAATCATAAAGAAATTAGTTTGTCCTTAAAAAAAATATTTTTGCCTTTCAAGCGAAAATGTTTATGTAAGGAAATATGTAAACAAACGGAAACATTTTGTGAAAAAAAGGAAATTAGGATTTACAGAATTTTTTCCCCCGTTAAAATACGGAAATAGCACTGACGTCTAGATTACCAGTACAATTTTCATATTTTAACATTTATTTTTTATTTTTTGTGCAATTTATTGTTTCTTAATACCATCACTTACTGTATGTCATGCATCTAATAATAGAATCTCTTTTACAATTTTACAGAATTTATCCACTTTGGATTTGAGTACAGAATTGATTTACATTTGCAAAACATAAATTAGTAACTACCAAAATAAATGCTCTAAAATTAAGATTAAGAAAAAAAAAAAAAAAAAAAAACTAATGTCACTCAAGATAAAATAACATGAAAGAAAGTAACAAGCCACAAGTCCGCATAAGAAATATTTATTACAGCCTTTTTTGTAGCATTTTTTAATGAAACTTTCTATTTTCCACCTGTCAACTAAGTACTAGAACATGTATCCCGAAACTTGTCATCCAAAACGTAAAAATAAATGCTGGATCCGACTCTTTTTTTTTTTTTTTTTTTTTTTTTTTTTTTACCCTTTAGAATAACAAGAGGGTAAAAAAGGCAAAAAAAACGTTTCGCCCTAATTAATAACAAGCGGAAAAAAAAACATTAAAAATAAAGAAAAAGGCGTTTTGATGTGTAGGTTTTAAGTGTCGATAAGCGTAAGGTAATGAAATGTCAAAAAGTACATTGGGTGACTGGAGAAGTTTGGAAAAAAAAGAATGAAAAAAAGTCCTCGGAGATATGAACGTCACCCAGTGTTCTCAAATTTCAACATTCCAAGATAATTCCGAACGAATAATGTACACGAAATGTCCATAAAGATACAGCTGCACTGACAAGAGTAGATTAGGAAAAGTTTTTTGCTCGTTTCTGTTGAGAGCAAAGCGTGTTGAAAAGAAATTTACCGAGAAATTCTTTTTTGTGTGTTAATAACGTTTTTGTAATAGTATTTAATTGCAATAATTTAATTTAATTTTTAGTAAAGAGCATCAATACAGAACTTAAGCATTTTAAAAATTTACAATAAAAGTGGTATAATACAACAAGACATCGATTTAATAAATCAGAAAATAAGAATTCAATAAAATAAGAGAGATATAAAAGTGTTAATGTATAGTACTTACAAAAAAAAAAAAAAAAAAAAAAAACTTAAAAAGTTTATTTTTTTCCTATTATAATAATAAAATGCTTCTTAATATAGCGAATACTTATTATATCAGTAGTCGTCGATCCATAATAATTCTGTTGTGGAATTAATTCCTTACTATGAATGATATACCCGCGACATTAATGTATACGAAATATAAATAAAAATAAGGCTACTTGACAACAAGTAAATAAAAAATAAAAAGAACAATGCCCAGTTGAATTGATGGCATTAACTCACAAACTATTCACATAAATTGTATATTATACTCTTTATGTTTATTAATATTAATTAATTAATGATTAATTAAAGATTTATTAGTTACTGTCTAAATTAAGAAAGCAAATTACCTCCTCCATTTCCCTCCTTTGCACTTAAACAATGAAACTTCAAATCTTATTTAGGATGCGCATTATGAGAATAAAACGGTATATCACACTGAAGCAAATCGGATAGCTCTGCATGAAAATAAAACTCATTCTTTTTAGCAAAACGGGGGAAAAAATTAAAATCATAATAAACAGCTTTTATTATTATTATTATTATTGTTTTAATGCAAACCAATATAATTCAAATAAGAAAACAGATAATAAGTAAAACGCCTTATCAGAATAAAATTTGTATACAAAATTTGAAGCAAATCAGATAATTCTTCATGAAAAACCCATTTAGTTAAATTGATAGAGGGGATTACCTACTCCATTTCATTCCTTTAAATTTACCAATGAACCATCAAATCTAATCAGGGAAGCACTTTATGAGAATAAACTTGTCTATACCAAATTTGATAATCACATAATTCTGCTTCAAAAACCCATTTAGCTAAATTAAGAGAGCGGATTACCCCCTTCATTCCCTCCCTTCATATTTAACCAATGAATCTTCAAAGCTAATTTAGGAAGTGCCTTATGAGAATAAACTCATTTACCAACATTGAAGCAAATCGGATAATTCTGCATGAAAAAGCCATTTATCTAAAGAAAGGGGTAAAGATTAGTCCTCCGTTCTCATTTTTAACCAATGACACTTCAAATCTAATTTAGAAAGTGCCTTGTGAAAGTAAATCGGTATATCAAATTTGAAGCAAATAGAATTTTTCCGAGTGAAAAACCCATTTATCTAAATTAAGGAAGAATAGCTCCCATTTCCCCCAATTATATTTAATCAACGAATCTCCAAAACTAATCAAGGAAAAGCTTTGTCAAGATGAATCTATGTACAAAATTTGAAGCAAATCGGATATTTCTATCAAGAGTTATAGCATTAAATACGCATACACACAAAACAAGCGGGCACATTAGCTCTCAGGCTTTGTTTAACTTGTGATCTAAAAAATCTTTATTCATAACTGTTGAAATAAAAGAGTATTGAAAAGATAACTACTAAAAAATGGTCTAATGTAATAACATTTTAACAATAATATTTAATTGAAATGATTTAATATTCAATAAAGAACATCAATATAGAACTTAGCATTTTATAAATTTACAATAAAAATTAATTATACTACAAGACATATGAATTTAGTAAATCAGTAAAAGAGTGATAAAAAGAGAGTGAGAAATATAAAGATGCTAGATGTGCATCAGCGTACCATTAAAAAATATAATATATTTAACCGAAATGATTTAATATTAAAATAAGGATATTTAATTATAAGTCTCATAAGTGATAACGTTTTTACAGTAATATCGAATTACTATAATTTAATTTTCATCAAAGAATACTCAATATAAAAATTTAAAAAACACTGGTATTAATAGTGAATCAAGACACAATACATGAATAAATAAGCAAGAGGTTTGGAAAAAGTATAGGAAATCAGATTAATTGATTGAATTATATTAATAATTAGAATCAATAAAATATTGATGTAATTGAACGAAAATATTGAAGTAATTAGAATCAATAATCAATCTTAGAGTTCCGTTTCAGAAAATCATTCATTACAGTAAAAAAACAACAAGAAGAGGAAAAAATAGTGAGAAATCTTAAAAGACATATGAATTTCATTTTCAAAAATAATTTAAATCTTATTTTTCTAAGTGTTTTGACAATCTTAAAATAATAATAATAATAATAAAATTTCGTTTCAGCTATAAAAATGGGTCAATTATATTGATGTAGAATCAATATAATTTACTAATGAATTGAATTATATTAAAGTTATTAAAATCAATAAAATATTAAGGTAATTGTACTATATTAGAGAAATTAGAATCAATAGTATATTAAATTTAAATGCAAGAAATACAAAATCGAGAATCGGAGAGTTCGTTGTCAGAAGAACGTTCAATATCGTAGAAAAACAAAAAGAGAAAAAAAAAAAAAAAAAAAAAAAAAACAATAAGAAAACTTAAAAGATTACTCAATTTCAATTTCAAAAATTATTTTAATCCTTTTTTTTCTAAGTGTTTTGACAGTCTTATAATAATAATAATAATAATAATAATAATAATAATAATAATAATAATAATAATAATAATAATAATAATAATAATAATAATAAAAGCTCATTTCAGATATTAAAATAAGTCAATTCTACTGATATAGAACCAATAATATACAAAGAAACTGAATTCTAATAAGGCAATGAGAGCCAAAAATATATTAAGGTATTTGAACTATATATTATATGAATTAGATTCAATAATATATTATATTTAAATGCAAGTAATAGAACGTTAAGAATCCAAGAGTTCAGTATCAGAAAAATATTCAATACCATAAAATAAAATATAATTTAAAATAAATCTAACTCAATTTCCTTTGCAAAAAAAAAAAAAAAAAAAAAAAAAAAAAAATTCTTATTTTTCTAGGTGTTTCGGCAATCTGAAAATAACATAAATAGTACCTACCATGCACAGTTTCTCCAATTTATCGACAGAGTTTTATTTTTTTTAATTACGATGTTTTTATAAAACAAAAGAGAAGTGTAATGTAATTAATTTTTACGCTAATTACAACTTAATAAAATTAATTGCCATTTTCTTTTTAAATTGTTTAAAATTTTGATTTTTTTTTTTTTTTTTTTTTTTTTTTTTTTTTTTTTTTTTTTTTAACGCTCTATTATGGTGTAAGTTTTTAAAGCGCTGCGGAATTCTAAAACAGAATTTGTGGAAAACTGAGGTAAATCTAGGTGGAATTAATTTAATGTGAAGGTGCTTATTTACAATGAAGGGGAAGGCGAAAATGTAAATGCCGAAAGTAAAATAATCGACGACTGTGCTAGAGGTTTTCAACAAAAAAGTTGCATTTTAAATCCACAAATGAGTTGGGGAAAAAATCATAGATAATCATTTGGTTGTTATTGAAAACCTTTTTCAGAGGAATTATTTGATTTTTTAAACAGTTTTAATAAAAGGAGACTCTTTAAAAAGCTATTTCAAAACTCTTTTTATAATATTAAAGTTTTAAAAGTTAAACTAAAAATACATATAATATTAAATATTAAACATTTAAAATGTGTAAGTTTTGTGAATTTTCAATTTATCTTTTAAAATTAAAACATTAAAAAATTATAATTTTAGCTATTATTATAACTTCTGAAAAAATTGACAAAACTTAAATTATAAATTAATTAAATATATAAATTTTTAATATAAAAATCGCTTTAAGCTTTTAAGATAATAATAATAATTATTATTGTTATTATTATTATTATTTTAAATTAAGGTAAAAAATTCTGAACTTTAAATTAATGAAAAAATTAATACTTTAAATATCTGATAAAACAACTGCACTTAATTTTTCCAAGCACTGTTTAGTAAATTAAAATAATCTATGAAATAAAAAAAAAGGGGGGGGGATTTTTAAATACATTTTTAGAATTGAGTTTTGCGTTTCATTTTTTGTCGGTAACTAAAAATATTTAATATTTCGATACATTCAAAATATATTTTGCATAAAATTTTCTTTTACAAAACAATCATGTGCTTTTACGAAGAAACTGACATATAAGGTGTTCAGAAGTCAACATATGATTTCCACGTCTATGGAATAAATGAAGAAATTATAAAATCAAAACAGGAATGAATTCTTTAAAAAGTGTCAAAATATATTGTTCTTGTTTTCTTGTTCTTTTTTTTTTTTTTTTTTTTTTTTTTTTTAAATTACAAAAGCATTTTATTTCTTACGCAACAGTACAACAGCATCAAACAAATACGGCTTTTTTTTTTTTTTTATGTACTTATATATATTCACGAAATACGAATTTAGTTACATGCTGCTACGAAGATTGTATTCATCTTAAAAGATTTTTTTAAAAAATTGATACTCAGCAACAATGTACAAAAAATGTCAATAGAAAATAAAATTTAATTCATTTTATAAAATAATTAATTTACTATTATTTAAATTATAATTGTTATTCATAAGTAAATTTCATTATTATGAAATTGACAATATTTAAACAAAATAGGAACTAAGCGTAAAGACATAGTCAACAGATTACATATGCTTTTAGTGAAAACATTTTTCATTTTCCTTTATAGCACGAGAAGAAGAAAAAAAAATAATAATAAAGGAATACGGAAACATTTGTATTGCAGAATTATTTACAATAATTAATCACTTTACTTAATAATTTTGTAAAAGTGCATTTGTGGGTTTTGTATTTTTCGTATCATTTGCTGTAAAAATAATTATCCAATGACAAGAATCATATTATTTATATAACGGTCTCACCTGCATCTCTTAAATCTTGTAATTTAATTCAATCTCATTTTCTTAGAAGGAAATACAACTTGACCTACCTGAAAATAAAAAATATATATATATAAACCATTAAAACCATGAGCTATTACATAAAATGAGACTAGAATTAACCAGTCGCTAATTTAAACAAGGCATGTACTTTCATACACTAATTGTTATAATAAAAAATACAAGGACATTTAACACAAAAATTCGTTATGTGGAGATAGATATTTCGCCACATAGAGACTGTTTTTAATGTAATCATGGGAAGAACCGTTCTAACTAAAAGTTCGTTATATAAAGAAATTCAATGTATGGAGTTTCGTAATAGAGAGACTCGGTTGTATTATAAATCATTATCTGCATCAAAATTCAAATTTAGGCTTTTAGAAGATGAGATTGATAAAATTAATATCCATAACACATATTTAACGTTCGTGTGGTTAAAATAAATTTTAAAAAAAAGAAAAAAAAGCAATGAATTTGTTTTATATAATACACTAATGTGACGACTCCGGGTTTTACTCATCTTCGAGAAAAGCAACTTATGGCTGTCATGCTAGGATGAAAATTCAGATGCCATAAGTATGCCGACTGTTCGACATATAGAAATATACACATTATCTGCACTGTATCACATCCATTCTCCTTCTTTTTCCCCGAAATATTCAAAAACTATCCAAGTATAATATTTTAAATTAAAAATAGTGGATAACAAACTATTACAAACAACAAATAACCAGATATCAAATAAATCAACACTGTTTTGGCACCATCTATTAGCAATCATATAAATAAAAGAATTTAAGAAAAATGCACGATGTATTGATATTATTCGATATCTATTT
Source organism: Maratus speculifer (assembly GCA_964019185.1). Taxonomy (NCBI): domain Eukaryota; kingdom Metazoa; phylum Arthropoda; class Arachnida; order Araneae; family Salticidae; genus Maratus; species Maratus speculifer. Next base: position 122,864,859 of record OZ025295.1, on the reverse strand, counting down.
TTAAAACTTCGGCTACATAATTTTAGAATTTGTTCAATATAAATAAAATCTGCATGATATAATATATGAAGTGCATGATTTTATATATTCATTACATTTTAATTACATTTTTAAAGAAGCGTAAAATTTATTCACAATACAATCAAATTTTAAGTTCGTGAAGCTAGTCTCGTTGTTGAACTATTTCGTAACTTGAAGAATGATTTAAAATATTATCCTCATTATATGTGCTTGTAGAGCGCATTCACCATTTTTTAAATGTACTTTTCTACAATACAAACTCTTGAATAGAAAAAGCTTGATTAAATAAATTAATAATAATAATAATAAAATTTTAAAAAAATGTGGAAATGGAAACTTTATTAGGAAATAACCTCCCCACAGGTTTAACATTAGCTCGCGAGTGTCTTGACCTGCGAAGACAAGAGCCGTAACTAATTATTTTTCTTTCTAACATGAATTCCAACATATTCACCGACTCTTCAATTTAGTTATGTTATATAACATATAATAGGCAACAAATTATTTGTTCAATTCTCTCTTACCTATACGCTGCACAAATGTTACATAACATGATACTACAAAAATTCTTAGAAAAGAAACAGCCAAAAAAGAAATGAAAAAAAAAAAAAAGGAGGCGCTATAAACCTGAACGACCAATGACGACCAATGTTGACCGACATTGTGGACCCCATCAAGAGTTCTTTCGGCGCCAGTAGAAAATAGTGTCTTCTCTTCTATTATAGTAGTAGTATTTTTTATTATTATTATTATTTCTTGGTAAGAAGGCGTGGGGAAGGATTTTACCTTATTACACTCGCCGCCTACAACCCGATTCTTCTTTTACTTTTTCATTTACTTTCTTTTTTTTCCTGAAATACCTCGGCCGAGATCGCATTTCGCTCATTATGTCTCATGATGTGAAATATAACGTGAAGCAATATGATGACTGTGATGGGAACTATGATAAAACTGGCATGGCCATGAGATGAGATAAAGATATGCGATACGTAATGCAACCACTTGGAAGGGTGTTCTCAACTGCTCCGCTCAACAAGCGCAAAACGTTTTGACACATTTACAAATTCATTTTTTAACAGGAAGATAAATTGGAAGGCCTGACTATAGAGGCGATTTCGAATCGAACTTAGTTTCCTATTTTATGATAATTAAATTACCTATCCAGTTCTAAACATCGCTACTATAATACGATCTGTAATAGATATATGATCAGCCGTTTTTCTCCTGTTTTTCAACCGGTTTTTCTGCTTTCGTCGGGGAAAGTGCTCAAAAACGTCAACTTTGAAAGCTCGTTATGAAAGATCTATTGTTTTTTTTTTTTTTTTTTTTTTAAACAGAAAATTGAGTGCAATTAGGCAGTTTCTGAGTAACAACACCTGCTATTTTCATGCATTTCCGAACAAAAATAAATTAAAGCATGAGTCACAAAGTTGCCCTTTTTGATTTTAGAACATTCTTAAGTGAATAAAACAGTCACTAAAATAGTTAGATATTTTTTCGCAGTGGTATGCACCAGAATTTCTGATAGCTAAGTGAATTTGAGGGCCGCACATATTTTTGCAATTATATATATATTTACATTATCATGAATTACTACATACTAATTAGAAATGCGTAATTATTATTTTAAAAATGTAATATTACAAGTAGATATTAATAATTTTAAAAATGTAAATATTATCAGTATTCGATATGAGCACACTTATAATTATTGCAAAATTAAGCGCTCATTATGTCATGATTAAAATATAATGTGAAGCAATATGATGACCGTGATAGAAACTGTGATAAAACTGCCACGGACATGAGATGAAATAAAGATATGCGACATGTAATGCAACCACGTGGGTAATCAAGTTAATAGCGCAGTCACTAAAATAGTTAAATATTCTTGGTATGCACCAGAATTTCTGATAGAGAAGTGAACTTGAAAGCCGCACATATTTTTGCAGTTATATACATCTGCATGATTATGAATTACTACTACATACTAATTACAAATGCATAATTATTATTTTAAAAATGTAATGCTACATGTAGTTATTAATGATTTTAAAAACGTAAATATTATCAGCACACTTATCATTATTGCTAAATAAAGCTTAAAAAGTGTGATTTTTTTTTTTTTTTTTTTTTTTTTTTTTTTCAAGCTAATTATAAATTTTTATTTGTATGACAACATCTACATCTATTTTGGATTAGTTTCTATCGAAAAATGTCATCTCAGATAAATATGTACTAAAAAAAGAAAAAAAGTAAAAAAATTTTTACTAATTTCAGAACATATTCTGCATTTTTTTTTTTTTTTTTTTTTTTTTTTTTAAGTACATCATATTTTAAAAACCATCTAGAACTCTTATTTATTTAATCCATTAGCATCAGTAGCCATTAGCATCCATTAGCATCATTTATTTAATCCATTAGCATCATCCATATATATACGCGAAATGTGTCTGGTGCGTGATCTATATCACTAAAAGGTGGCTACATGTGTACAATCGATGTATAAGATTCCAATCAAACATTATGTGCAGAACACTTTTACTTATTATTAGCTTTGTACTGAATATGTTTAATCATCTTTCAGCAACTTCGTTTTTAAGTTGTCGCAATAAAGCATTAAAGTTCTACTTTTTTTCGCTTCTTTTTCAGGCTCTACAATTACTCAAAAAAGGACGTAAATTTGGTTTGCTACTGGGAAGCCCCTGGAAACTCACATATATCTGTTTAAATTGTTTAAAGTCCAAACATTTAAATTAAACAAAAACAAGTATTTTTTACTACGATTTATCGTATCGTAATATAGCAGTACCAACTTTTTGAATCATGAGCTTTAAGTCTAAAAAAGAGAATTCCCATTCGTAATTCCCAAGTATTACATATTTTCTAATATACGAAAATGATGATTTAGAAAATCCACATAACAATATTACGATAAATAAAAATTGGGTAAACACAAAAATATTTAATTTTAAAGTTTGGATTTTAAACAACTTAAATACAAAGCAGGTCCGAAACTAGGGGGTGCATGGCGGGCATGTGCCTCAGACACCAGAACGAAAGGCGAAAGGGGGCACCAAATGAAGATTTTGTTAAGTTGATTCAAAAATTTATATGTTTATGAAATACAAAGAAACTCAGAAGCTAATGTTAATCCTATGGGAGCATCCTTTTTAAATTTGTGAAAGTGAAAGTAACTTTATATATATATATATATTGGTGTATATACACTATATTGCCATTGATTATTGGACACTTGCGATTTTAGACATTTTACTAAATATCTAGAAAAATACATGAGGAATCATCTCGAAACTCTTAGTGTATAAATATAATAGTATACGCCATACATCGCCGTGAAGATTTTTTACCGAAACTCCATAGGGGACCGTCAACAAATTTAAAAAGAATGAATATCTTTTGAATAACCCTGTCAAAACTAATCTAGAAAAAGTGCTCAAACTCTAGATTATGATTGAATGCCTTATTGTAATACACTGTGTTCATTTTTATGCAAATAGCATGCATACTCGCAGAGTAATTAAGGTTTTTATAAAAATGGTCCCAAATTTTTCCAAGTTTTTCCCTTATAATTTTCAAAATTCTTAATATAAATTAATATTTTTTTCAGAAAATAAGACAAACAACAATGCACACAGTACCCTGTAATCAGAATTAAAAAATAATAAAAATTGTATGAAAAATGAGTAGGTTTACTAAATAATTTTTTACTGCGCATGCGTCAAAGATATCAAAATTTCATTTGCATATTATGTTAGCTAAATGTATAGAGCAACTTCTGTAAAAGTCTCAAAATCATAGCTTGAAAATTCTGAAAGTAATCGTCTATAGAAAAAGGACAAAATCCGTTGTTTCCAAAATGAAGCAAAAAAAAATGAGGGATTTTATCCAAATGTAGTAGTACATCCCGTATTGTGTATTCTATATTGACACTAATCAATGACTATATGGATACAACCTCTCTTGTTTTTGCTTCATTTTGAGAATAACGGATTTTTAACTAATTCAACTGACGATTATTTTCAGAATTTTCAAGTTATGATTTTGTGACTTTCACAAAAGTTGCTCTATACATTTAACTAACATAATATACAAATGAAATTGTGATATCGTTGACCCATGCGCAGTAAAAAATTATTTAGTAAACCTACTCATTTTGTACATGATTTTCATTATTGTTTAATTCTGATTACAAGGTACTGTGTGCAATGTTGTTTGTCATATTTTCTGAAAAAAATATTATTTTATATTAAGAACTCTGAAAATTATAAGGAAAAAACTAGGAAAAATTTGGGACCATTTTTATAAAAACCTTAATTACTCTGCGAGTATGCATGCTATTTGCATAAAAATGAACACAGTGTGTTACAATAAGACATTCAATCATAATCTAGAGTTTGAGTGCTTTTGCTACATTAGTTTTGACAGGGTTATTCAAAAGATATTCATTCTTTTTTAATTTGTTGACGGTCCCCTATGGAGTTTCGGTAAAAAATCTTCACGGCGATGTATGGCGTATACTATTATATTTATACACTAAGAGTTTCAAGATGATTCCTCATGTATTTTTCTAGATATTTAGTAAAATGTCTAAAATTGCAAGTGTCCAATAATCAATGGCAATATAGTGTATATATACATATATATATATATATATATATATATATATATATATATATATATATATATATATATATATATATATATATATATATATACACCAATCCAGCTAGAAATCAATCTCAGCTGTTCTGAGCAAGAAAAAAGAATTTAAAATTATTAATCCGCAAGTGAGAAATTTTGAAAAGAACGCTCTCATTGGTTTAACATTAGCTATTCAGATTCTTCATCTGATTAGTGTAGATTTTTAACGCTCAAGCTAATGTTAATCCTATGAGAGCGTTGTTCACACATTTCTTGCTAATATTTACATTAGTGTTAAATACTTTTTAAATATTAAGGGGGTTTTTTGAGGGGGGGGGGGGTGGAAGGCATAAGGTTCTTGATGTCGGTAGCTTTCATTTCGAGTGAAGAGGAGTGAGATGCGGGGGGGGGGTCCATGTTTGCCCCGGGCGCAAAAAGGCTAGTTTCGGTCCTGATACATAATTAATTTATGCAAAAAAGTGTTTAACATGTTCACCATTGGATTTGGCATGCATAAAAATTATTAAGCTAAATTTTTTTTTTTTTTTTTTTTTTTTTTTGACTTGTGATAAAATAAAAGACTTTTTTTAAGGGATGGGAAATGATATGGGTCAGTCTATCACTTTTCCAAATGATGCAAATGGATTAACTATTGAAATTAAGAAGGTTTTAAATGACTATCACATATAGAATCAAGTTACATTTAATAAATATGTCGTTTTTTATTTTTTTTTTTTCGTTTTTTTTCCTAACAAAATTGGAGGTTGTCAAATATGCATCATTTTATTTACGTATTTGAAAAATCAAAATGGATGTACGCACACTTTAAGGGTATGGATCGGTAATTTTAACTGACCCTAAAATACATATTAATCAAGAAATTAACTTTGAAAACAGAAATTATTCATTAGGTAATATATTTTTCAAAATTTGTTTTTTACCAGAATAAAGGTTGGCAGCAATATATTACATTTTCAACAGTTTCTTTCTTAATTTTTAAATATTTGTTGAAATACAACTTCGGAAAATTTTAACAAGTAAAAATTTTAAAATTTATTACTTTTTAAAACATTTTAAAATCCGACATTTTTTGAAAAAAAAAAATTATGCTTATTTTTCTATTACGCTCATACTGCTTATTTTACAAAAATATTTGGAGTATTTATTTTTAGACATCCAGACGACTTATGTTTTACTCAAAGAACGGCATTCTTTGGGTTACTTGGCATGCTTTTTGTCTTAATTAATTTTATCCTCCTAAACTTACAAAATATTTTGAATATTTTCCCAATTAATTATTTTCTATCCTTATATAGTTACATATTTGCATAAATCAACAAAAGGCCAAAAAACTTCTCTCATTTAAGTCTATGAAAGTCAATCCAAGCTGAAAACTTCTGCTGCTTTTTGTCAACTTTTACATTCTTTTCTGATCATTTATTTAAAATTTTAAAAGCAAACATTTAAAGATGATAAAAAGCGAGCCCCTTTTAAACGCTTAGAAAACTGACTTGAAAAGACTACACAAAATCGCGAAGAAAAAAAAAAGTAGCAACTTCATCGAGATACCTGAAAAATTCGATCGTTGCCAAACCAGAGATGTAAATTACCGAACAAAGTCATCCATCAAAAGCATTTTGTGAAAGGTGCACTAATTAAAAAGTAATATTATTAACGACTTTTGCTCACGTGTACCCCGAAATCGATAGCATAAACTAGCTAGTGAAGATAAGCACTCTGAAAACAGCAATAGACGGAAAATGTGAGAAAACAGAGAAAGTGTAAAAATAAAAAAATGTCAGAGTCTAATTCAACCCCCCCCCTTTCAAAAAAAAAAAAAAAAAAGGGGGGGGGGAGGTTTTTTTTTTTTTTTTTTTTTTTTTTTTTTCTAAATATTGGTATCAGGAATTATGTTCTCCAATTCCGAAAATGTTTATATGAAAGATAGAAGAAATTATTTATTTATTTTTATTTCTTAAAAGAAAAATACATACTTCCGTTTTTAAAACTGTATTTGTCTTTTATTTACAAGTATTTATTAGAAAAATTCTCAACTTTTCTTTTTTTAAGTTTATTTATTCGATATTTGTTTCGTAAATACTAAAGACATACACATAAAAAGCTATTGTTCCCTCGTAGCTGTTGTAGAAAAAAAAAATAAAAAATCTTTAATTTTTACGGAAAAATATTTTTTTAAATACTTCTTAAGAAAAAAAGTAGTTTTTTTTCTTCTTTTTTTAAGGGGAAAAAAGTGAGTTTTGTCATTTTTACAGAAAATATCTATATTTTTTACAGAAATAAACTGTTTTAAGGAAAAGTTACAGATTTACAGATATTTTCCTTTAAATTAAACAGTTTTACACTTGCGCCAAAATAGACAGTTTTTTTGTGAAATGAAAAATTTATTTATTTATTTATTTATTATTATTATTATTTATACAGTGTATTATTTACAAATTATATTTAATTCTTAGCTACAATTAAATAAATTAGAAAATAATTCTCCTAGCAAATTCCTTTCACCAATTTAATAATGCCATAACCATACGAAACAAACTTACGGCCAGGTGCGTGAGAAGAAAAAACTGCGCCCGGGACAAATTTTCAATTCGGCGCCAAGCTTGTAACAAGTTAAAAATGACGTTGGTAATATAAATTTGGAACCCCCTAAATTTCCGGCGACCGGGGCAACAGCCCCAGTCGCATGGCTCGTTCGCATGGCTCTGCTTTCGGCATGCTGAATATTGTTGATTAAATCTTATTATAAATCTATTCAGATGACAATAAATATTGCTGCCATGTTATCGGCATACTTTGTGACTACACATAAAATCAAACTACTTAGGAGAGTAATAGACTTGACCGGAGCAATACAGCCTCCAGACCGATATTAGAATTTCACAGAATCGTAGGCAATGCGCAGATGGATGAATATCTGACTTCTAAAATTTTAAATGAAGGTCACTGAAATTAACCTTTTCAGGGGCAAAGCACTTGCATTGTTTAGGGTGTATTATGATCCAAACAGCTTATTTTCTGATTTATTTTTAAACTCATTTTTGCTCTCAAACGGACCAAACTGGCAAATTCTCTTATTCAGAAACTTACACAATCTGCCGTGCTTGTCGATTGTTTGATAAATGCAGAAATTATTGCAAAAAAAAAAAAAAAAAAAAAAAAAAAAAAAAAAAAAGATGCTGACAAAGATGGTGTTTTGCACCGAATTTTTCGAAACGAGAGAGCTGGGAATTAAAAAAAGGGTCATATTGAGAAAATAATTGTTTATAAATCAAATTCTAATGAATTTAGCGAGAAATGAAATCACACGGCATCTTATACATCTCTTCAAAAATCCCCTCAGCAAGTTTCATGTTTCTACTTTTAAAAAGGAGTCTGAAATTGTATTAGAAAAATTCGAGCTGTTGAGGGTGGAATTTTTTTTTTTTTTTTTTTTTTTTTTTTTTTTTTTTTTTTTTTCGAATACACCCTTAAAATGAGGAAATTAATGAATGACACCGGACGATACCAGAAAATTAATTTAGAAGAAAGAAAATCTATATTTCAAGTACATAATAACGCGAAATTTTAATTATATTGCTATCCTAATATAACAATCTTATTTTTGTTTTGTTTTTTAACCGTCTTTTTTTGTGGCCATTAGCCACACCTAAACATTCACTTGACTCCCATTGCATTAAAAACATTCCTATTTGTTACACTGGATACTGGATGTTAAAGTTGCCTGGCAACAAGGCAATCCAAAAAATGACTACATTGTTCCATTAACACGAAGTTATTATTATTATTATTTAATCAAATTTCTGGTGCCCCTGTGGCATTTGGGAATT